>JACMIF010005494.1:0-10581 GCA_014805445.1 Diplogasteroides magnus | reverse complement strand
CCTCAACATCAATACACCGAATGCCCTCTATCAGGTCACTCGGGGGGTCAAGATAGGGCTTGTTTGGGGGTGCTACTACTACATTCTCTGTTCTGCCCCTATTGTTAGCTGCCGATCTTTATTGTTTAATGCGTTCAAATGTGAGTCATGAGAGTGAACGTATAAGTGACTAGGTGGTAAAGTGGGCGTCCCAGACAAATCTCAGACAATGAAACATCATTATCTCTTTATTCTCACTGATTAGCGGCCGCTATATTCGATTGTCTGCAGACAATTGTCTGGGCAAATTAGCCGCGGTAATATCTGGAACGCCCACTATACTAGGTGCAAGGCAAAGGATTAATTTCGCGGGACCGATACCAAAGGGATGAAGTGAATCAAACAACGTCGCATGATCCGTAGTGTTTCTAAAACGATAATTTTATGCGTTTCTCATTCGTCTAATCACCTCGCAAAGGTTGTCGATCGCATGAGAGAGACCAGAGAATAGAAGAATGAGAAATGGACTTTCTCGCATAAAATTACCGTTTTAGAAACCCGAATGGTCAGCGATGCATCGTGTGCCCAAGTAACGATATAGGTATGTAATAAAAGATGCTCGCACACCATGAAAACATACAGAAAAATATGTATCTACCACGATTTTACCGATATAGTCTGTCATTCCCCCCCCCCTTCAATATGAAACTGTCAAACGTTGCAGTTAAACTGTCGCATATGACAGTTTCTAACTGATTGGGAGAATTGAAGGTATTTTTTCTGCCTGCATAGTTCATCTTTTTGGAATCTGATGGCAAGATATTGACGAATTTCGTTTTCTCCAGAATCATATGGCAAGAATGGCAGTGACAGTGGAATAGTTGGTTTGAAGTAGGAAAAATAAAAAAATCCATTACGATGGCCGCCACAGGTAGAGCCAAACGCGATGCACTAAAATGATAATCATTCTTCCCGCCTTATAATGAACAAAATAACGAAACAAACAATAGATAGTACCGACAGAAATTCGCTGGTCTTCTGACCTGAAAATATGAAGGAGTGGTCATTGGTCAGCTAAGATTCAGTGTTTTTCCACCCAGACTACTCTAATATGGACTGTGGGACAGTATCGTTTTCGCATTCACAATTGTGAAAAATCGGTTCGTCGGTCGCCCTAATTCCTAGCGAAAAATTGCCTGTTCCTTCACAAAGCAAAGAAAGTTGTTTCCGAGTAATCGACTTTTTGACATTACATTGGATTGTCAAATTGATTTGTGTTATTCTTTTTGTATTCTTTGTTTTGCCCCTCTCGAGCTCCTCCTAAGCACTCTCTAATTTGCGAGTTATTACGTCGTTTGCCTGACCACGCCGTGATTTGGAATAAGTTTCAAAATCAATATATTATACAGTGACTGTCTTTCAACTTAGTCTGTAATACATTAATAATGGCAAAAGAAATTGGCTCTATGTCTCGCATGGACTTCCACCCTTGTTTTCAATTTCAATTGTTATGCCGGTGTATTCTTTTTCAGATGCAACTTCATGATTTCGGATTTCATCTCAATTCTACAACGATCGCTCCATATTCAGCACTCTTCTACTTAATTTACGGTTTCGAGGTGAGAATTCATCATGTTTTAGGGTATAACTGTCAGTACCTTTACGATCACAAATATTCTAAGATTTTAGGTCTTGTTACACGTAATTTTCCTCATTTGCTCTCCTCTGGTGATGCTCTCCATTTATCGCTCAACGGTTCTGCACAGAAACTTTCGAGTCTTTTATGTGATCACACTTTCATCTTCAAAGTGTTAAATTGGATATCTTAGGTTGTAACAATGTCCCAGAACATTTTCGCCATATTTATGAGATTCGTAATGGTGTACTACCAATACAACGACATTCCCAAGGATGGTTAGTTGCACCCTCGATTAAAAGAAGCCGTCCAGAGAGTCTGAGAGGTGCTTTCTAACGTGGGGATCAGTATTCTCGGTAACATGAGATGGCTAAAGATTTGCATCGGAAATCTTCTTAGAGTCCCAGGGATTTTTTAGTATTAGACTGAAGGGCGATCAATTCACTCAAGCAGCCATTTGTCGCACATGTCAATGATATGCGTTTTTAGTATTTCAAATTCGATAGTAAATTTCATTTCTCATTCGTCTAATCTTCCCCCACTGTGCGGTCAACCGCTACATGCGAGAGAGCACAAGTAAAATGTGATTAGACAAATGACAATTGCACTTTACCTTGATTTAGAAGCCGTAGTGCATTTATTTCGAACTTCTGTATTTAGATAACGATTGGCTTCTCGTTCTCGTTTACATGTACAGAAACACGTACGTCGGAATGTGTTCCATGATGTAAGATTTTGTGTTTAATTGGCATTTTTGGCTTTTAATGAACTGCAGCCCGTTAACAACTTGATTTGCAGCTGTTTCGTCGTTTCCGCGGAGCGTCTTGTGGGAACCATCTGGTGGAAGTGGTTGGTGTTATTCGAGAACTTCTTGAAAAAGCGGGATCATATTTTCCCACCAAACATGTAATGACGTGAGCAGCACATATGGTTAGCGCCATTTCGATAAAATGTGGCGTCTGACTACCGACATAATGAGAAATACACTCTATTACCGAAATATTATAGAAACACTACTATTCCTTCACGTGACAAGCTAATGGCTAGACGACTTAAAGCTAAGTAATTGTCACACAGGTACCAAGAGACGGACGCGGGGACATTCTTCCTGTTTGTAGGATTGGAAGCGGCTATCACCGTTCCTGCGCTACTGAATGCGCTCGGAGTACATTTACGTGGGTATCAACGTTCTGCAGTGTCCATATTGAATTCACCCCCGGAACAACAAAATGTATCCTAGCTTAGCGGTGTTTTAGTCAAAAATTAGCTATTTTTCGTTGTTTTGCGTTCAAAACTGTTAGACAAACAGGAGTAAATTCATGCGTGTACCTAGTCATGCATTGGTTAACTTTCAGCAATTCGATATCTCAATTTGATCGACATTTATCCAATAGTTATTACCAATCGAGTTATTTATTGTATAGTAGATACACTATCGGACATGGGTCATCGGTGGAATACATTTTCTCTGATATCTTCTCTGTGGGTTTTCGAAAAAATCTGAAATTTTTCTTGGTAATACTTGACCGAATGTGACGTTTTTCCTTGAATAGGACGACCCTGTATCTCCAGTGGCCGCTTCCCCATGGAAAAAAGTAGGTCAATTGGGTATTCAAAACATTGTCATTTTGTAGTAAGGGGTCCAAATGATGCCCAATTTTTATATGTGGTATTCCACCCCAGGGACTCTTCAAAACAACCTAGATTAGAATTTTAGGTCGCTTCCCCTTTGCAGGAAAAATCGGCAAAATGACCCTTTTTTGCATTCTCACGACTGCCCTACACAGGGATAAAGGAAAAATGTCTGTCTAAGTAGCCGATAATTATTTTTGGGTACTCGGGCAACTTCCCTGAAAATTTCATGAGCCAAGCTCTTCATCTGATTTTACTGTGGGAACCATTTTTCACATGTACACAAGAGCTAGCTCTTGTCTAGAAAGTTAACTAAAGTTGTTCCGTGGAAGTATCAAGGGCCCCGATACACCCCTGAGAAATTTCATACCAAAAGCTTCACTGGCGGCTTCACAGCGAAATTTTGTTTTGTACAAAAATCGTCTGTTTCCAGGGACTTTCTCCACAATTGTGCCTGGAAACAAAATGACAATGTTTTGAATACCCAATTGACCTACTTTTTTCCATGGGGAAGCGGCCACTGGAAATACAGGGTCGTCCTATTCAAGGAAAAACGTCACATTCGGTCAAGTATTACCAAGAAAAATTTCGATTTTTTCGAAAACCCACAGATAAGATATCAGAGAAAATGTATTCCACCGATGACCCATGTCCGATAGTGTATACAGTTTATTGTTTTAGAGATGCAGTCATTATTTGATTTAGGCTGGTTCGGACCGTTCACAAACGTAGTCAATTTAACGTCAATGCAGATTTTGAGTTTTTCGGTAAGTTTCAATTTTCTGAGCGTAATTTAATCATATTTTCTTATCCCTGTGACGAGCAAGACAGAAAGTAAAGCAATCACAATGCACGAGAATTCACGACGTCCTTCCACGTTGAAAAGGATGCGAATTTGTATTCAGATGCTTCTATTCGTGAGGCAATCAAATAGGAAAAAGCTGAATATTCTGAAAACTTCGAACATCGACTACAGTCTGACGAGGGCGTTTCAGATTCAGGAGAATCTACGAGTCATGCAGGTTCGATTCCTGACTGGAATTGGCAAACAATGGTAGAATAGCAGAGAGGGAGAGACAACTCAAATTCAAGAGTGAACAGATATTCAAATAGTGTTCGGATATGCAACACGTAAAACATATAGCCTATGTGATTTTTCCCTTAAGGCATGGAAGGGGAAGATAAAGCCGCATGTCCTTCAGATAATGGTTCGAATGACGCTAAACACCATTATCTTCAATGGCATCCTTGTTTCTTTCTACGCCGCTTATTATTTCTTGCCTGATTCTAGTCATGTGAGATATTTCTGCGCAGCCCAGTACGATTTCTGGGTTGGAATGTGAGGTTGTTTTCACATTTGCGGAAAAAACAGAATTTTAAGATACGAGTTAGTCTACCTGTATTGTGGAATAACAGCAGACTACATATTTCTACAGGAATTGCGAAAAATACGAATTGTTGTGCTCATGCGACAGTTATTGCGTATGGGAGAGCAGGTATGCATATCAAGCCAAGGAACATAGTAAAATGCATTTGTCGTTCGTCTAATCTCAATTCGCTTGTTACATCTCTCATGGAGCAGTCGATCGCTCAATAGAGATCAGCATTACAAATGCACTTTACTGTTTTTTATTAGCCTATTTTCAGTCCCCTAAAATGTAATGCAAAAAATGGTCCATCAATTAAGGTCGTCAGTCCCACTCTTCCTGTATACTCAAAAGATGTCAGCGAGTCCAGTGATGTTTACTTTTCTCAGTTATCCACTTCATGGGAACAACAATGTGACACCAGAAGTATCATTGGACCGAACAAATCGTAACAGTTTATTCGTTCACCCGTACTGTTCATTGTGATTCTTTTGTTTATGGCTTTTCTTATGTGCTCGTGCCTCAGACTCCCCCCCCCCAACCCAGAATTATCGTAATATGGGCTTCTTCACAAGATCTGGCATTACTTTCATTATCCGTTGTCGCGTTGCTCAGCATAGTCAAGGCTTCATCATTAAAAATTGTAGGGTGTCGATTTTGGAATGTAGAGCATCAAAGTTGTCTGTTCACTCATTCCGACTTGTTCTTTGTGGCGGCGAGAGAGTCTTTTTTTAATAAAGGAACGAGAAAAGAGATATCGCTTATTTTATTCCGCAGAGAGGGAAGAAAACGGAATCTCCTTTTTTGCACAGCTACGCATGTAAATCACAACGAGTCTCCTTTCCATTCTCGTCCGAACGACTCTAGTAGACACCCATCTTCTCTTACCATTGTTTACAGCTCTAGATTCGTTTATTTCTCATTGAGAACCGAAAAATATGTAGTAGAAAATACTAGCGCTTGCTTGCCGGAAGACAGGCCTCGACTAACACGCAGCAGCAACTTCTCTCACTGTGAAGTCCAAAAAAGTGAACATTTTTATTCTATCGCGCAGCTGTGTACCTACGCGGGAGGACAGTAAACGGTAGAGCAGATATAAGGACCAGTCAATCGTATCTTTAGTTTGTATAATCTCATCAAAAATCATTTGCTCGTCTGATCACCATCTTCTCATTCTTACTCAAGTCTGCATCGATCATTCTTTTGTTTTCCATACACAGCTCGTCTCATTTCATTTATTTCATTTATGCATTCGCAAGACAATACGTCGACAAGTAACACGGACAAAAACAATATACCGAATGGCTTCCCACGCAAAACGATTTGGGTTGGGTGGTACAGCATAAAGAAATCTAATCGTGAATATATGGATAACGGAGTAATGTTGATCTTAGTTGTAAATCATCTTACAAGAAATGGATAATGGTATATTTTCCACGTCTGTCTCCACTCTAAACTACAGATTAGTCTTGTCTTCGTGAGATCTTTCTGTGCTAATTCCTCAACTGATACAGTGAGAGAGGCTCGGTGTATAGAGCCACGAGCTTCGCACTGAAGGTCGCTTTATGCTGTTGTATTAGGTACAATTTTTTATTATTCCGTTCATGGAACAGGCCAACTACAACGGCAGAGAAATCGTGTGTTCATTTACTTAGAATAACCAGGAAAACAAAGAAAATTGAATGCATAGATATGCCAGTAAACACAGATCATTGGATGTGATATATCATTCATTTACTTTTTTTTAAAAATATTTTTAATAGATGTTTTTTTTAGATTTTAGCTGAGATGGGACTACTTATCGCTCTTTCTTTGGTTTTGGAGAAGATCATGGCCTGTGAGTGCATGATATATTCTAGAAAAGAGATTTAAATAATCTTTTTATTGTAGCCACGGCAATACTTCTGAATGCGATTCTCATATCGCTCATCCTTAACCACAGCAACAAGGAAATTGGTCAACAATTATTTCAATGGCTTGAGCATCATCATCCTAAATAATAAACTGCAATTCAGGTAATTATCGATGGCTTCTTGCAATGTTCGCATTCAATGGAATTGCGACTGCGTCTGCTCAGATGTTCCTAGCACAGGCACGGCTACTTCATTTTAAAATCCAAAAAAGTGTTTTCAGCGAATTTTTAACTACGACCGTCAGTTCGGGCTGGCGACCATTGGCCCATTGGGATTCAATCGGGTAGGACTGAGATTAGGGACGCTAAATCAATAGTAAAGTGCACTTCTCATTCGTCTAATCTCCTCGGGTCGTTTTTACGACCGAATGACAACCGGTCCGAGTGAATTAGACAAGTGAGGAATGCACTTTACTATTGATTTAGAAACCAACCCTAGCTGAGATCTCATCGGTTCTTCAATCATTCCACGGTACTTGACAATGAAAAGTTCAGTCGTTCACGTTGTCAAGTGGATACCGTTGAATGGTTGAGAACACGGGAAAAGAATTTCACATTTCTATAGATCTATGGAAAAGACTGTGCTTTTCAGTTTGCTTGTTGCTACTGCTGCGCACGGTTTGCTGTTGCCTTCGTTCTCATTGACTTTCAATTTCTTTATCGATATTTTGCAGTCAGAAAGTTCGTTCTGTGCTTGCGGACAATACCTTATGAGAAATTCAGACCCCATAGGCTGGAATTGTTCGGCAATTCATTGTTCATTGGATTACTGGCACTGATAACAGTCGTTGTGTTCACAACATGGTTTGAATTCATTTTCAGTATCGCAAATCTGAAATATATTTAGGTATTTGCTTTGTTTCTTCGGCCAAATGCCGTCTGAACGGTCGTTGGCTGAATTCGCTCCCATTTTGGGGAAGAAATACGGAGTAGACGTGTATTCCGTAGGGTGGACAATCGCCGATTACGTAGTAAGCATTCTATAAAAAAATCGATGCGGCCTCTATTAGAGTGGGGGGTTGTAAGCATATTTGACCTCCTCATTCCCCTCCGAGCGGACGTCTCTCAACGTCATAGACCACCGCTCGGAGGAGAATTGGGAGGTTCGAATTGCTCATGACCCCACTCTGGTATCAATCATCCAAATGCAGCTGAATTCGCTAAATTTTCAGCGTGATGGCAAGATCCAGTGGATTCCAACCGGGGCGTATATTGGATTCGTGTTAATCCTTACAGTTTGCTTCGGTGTCATGATCTTCTGCGGAGTTAGCACCGCTCGATTCTTGTCGTATGATCTCTTGTATTTTTTTTCGTTGGAGGACCTCTGTTACAGTAATTCCGGCAATCGATTGTCTAAAAAAACGCAGCGAATGCAAATGCAACTCTTCATCACATTGTGTGCACAGGTATCCACATTCACAAACATGTCGTTGAAATCGTAGAGCAATATGATCAAAACATTCTCTTCCCCTTACACCTCCATCCCAAGAGTTCAATGGGCTAAGATCGCGTACTTTCAAGGAAGTAAGACATTTGTACATTTGGCAAGAATGTGCGTAATAAAAGAAATGCGTGTTCACCAAACAGTGATCATTTCTCGGAATATTTTCCCAGGGCACCTAATTGGAAATTTTTCGAGATGCTGTGATTGTTGGGAGGGGCAATTCCATAGTAAAAGAACACGAACCTTACACGTGAATGCAATCGGTTTAGGTTGTTGACATTCCACAGAAAACACATCTAACAGTGTTCCACGGACGGCATTTCCTATGATATGCGGACCCAATGAACTCCAATACACCATAGATTATCGCGCGAGTGTGAAATAGTAATTTGAACTTGCAGACAATCATTCCTGTCATATTCCTCTACATCCCTGCCGCAGTCTCTCTGACCCTTCCACTCATCGGATTCTCCTCGCCCACATTCGCCGATCTCGTTTCCACGCTCATTTCATGTTTCCCCGTCTTTGACGGAGCCTGTGTGTTGCTCATGATTCTAGACTACCGGCAAGCATTCTTCAATATGATCAAGCCACTGTCAGCTTACACATTGTCCGACTTTTATAACGCAAGATCATTTCAGCGGGAATATGTTCAAGAGTCCTAGCTCAGTTGCCGATGTCGTCCAGAATACAACTGCCATTGCAAAGTCGTGAATCCGCTCCTCTCATTGGCTGCCTCGTTCACAATAGCTTTACCAAGTCATTATGCTATTTCCTGAACATTCCGAGTATCTTTTGAAATGGCTGCTTCATATAAAATGCAGAGAAAGGCATATCGAACCGTATAACGATTTATGCATGCCAAGAATATGCAATGACTTTGGATGTTTTGGTTGTTTGGAACCCGAAAGTGCATGCAAATATGCAACATCGACAACTTGCCTAGACGCATTTAGCGAACCGCGACAAGGCGAGTAAGCATTCTGAGTAGAGTGTGGCGAAGGGGAAATACACTGTCCGATCCCGTTGAAAGAAAGGAAGAAAATGAAGAGCGCTAATTTCCTTTCCCTTCAAGGAGGAAAGGGAAACCTGCGTCTCAATTATATCTCTCCTATTTTCAATGAGCTGTCAGAGAGTTGGTCGGCCATTTCCCCTTTGCGCCACTCTAATTCTGACGATCACTAAAAAATTTGAGACTAATGTGTTGAGCGAAGGAAATGAGGATGAAGAATGACGAGAACTGTCCATCGAAAGAATCTAAAGTCAATTCTCACAGGGGGAAAATAAGAGCCTGGCATGGCACACGCACTGTCTTCCACGTCGTCCGCACCTTCTGCAATCTATAATAGAGGACGAAATCAAATACTACTCGTGAACATCGCAGGACACGTGATCTAAAACCGCCCAGCAGGAATTAGACTAATCAGAGATGCATAAAACTACCGGCCTAAAAGCAATGCTGGTGATTATCGAATGGAATATTCATTCACAATCGTAGTTTCTATTGGGTTACTCCAAAAGTCCTTGCCAATTTTTATCTTTCTATAATGTCTCAGTGCAAACTTAGTTCTACTATCAAACAACTATTGCATAAATATGAGCTGGTCCACACGTGTTTGCTACAGCAGGGAGATGATGTCACAGCGTTCGAATTCCTAACACCTATTTGATCTCAAAAAAAAACGATTTTTTAATTCGTTTAGTGTTCGGAAAATCGATGTTAGATATTCTAAAAATTCATAGTAATTTCCTTAACATTTTGCTTGGGCAATCCGAACAATTCGCAAGAAAGTTATGGATAAAAGCCTAAAATTTTGGAAACTTTCAATTTTGATCGGAGAGGCACGAAACTTTTCATGAATGTAGAGGACTAGAAACGAACATTTTTGGTGCGCAGCGCATCATTTCACTCCAGTTCATTCATAAGTTATAGCCAAAATGCCAATTGCAAACCGCGAAAATTCGATTTTTCGTGATAACTTCGAATTTTCGAATTTCAACGCAGGAAGTTCGAAAATTTTAAAGCGGCAATCAGACTTCCCATAGGTATATGCATGGAAGCGATGGACACTGCTGCAGTAATACATGGCACAAGATTTTTACCAGGTTCGCTGGAACAGCCACAAGGGGGGGGGGACGTGTTAAATGCGCGACATCGACATTTCACGAGACGTCTTTTCTGAAAATTCATAACAGAGGATCCAAGCCTTAAATACTCAGGCTCTTGATGTCAGTCCGTAGTACAACTAGTGCTCATTGGTCCACCACAGTTGTGTGCGCCGACGTGGAAAAATCAAGTTAAAATTTTGATTGTTCAACTGACGATTCGCCGAATACTCTCAACTCGTTGTTCTCAATTCTTCAAAAGTGGCAATTCTGGAATGATGTCCGCACTCCTTGCGCCATGGCCTGACCATACGAATTTGGCTTTGGCCCATTCGAATCATGATACGGGGTTTCGTGGTAACCGGGCGCTCCCCTGGGGAGTGGTGGGTCACAATCACGGTTACAGAGAAATATCCATTTTCCATAATCAGTTTTGCCAAATCAGACACAAATTGATGTTGACAAACAAGAAGTTCACTTCACGAAGAATCCAGCCTTGAGACGG
>JACMIF010005493.1:0-10584 GCA_014805445.1 Diplogasteroides magnus | reverse complement strand
AACTTCCCACGGGCTGATCGAGCAGGGTGCTGGGCGAAATAGCGCGATCGCGACGGATATACGCAAGAGTGCTTCAGGAGAAACGATTTGAACAAAAAATAGGCTTGAAAATTCTCTAAATGACCAACATTTAGGGAAATCCAAAAATGAAGAAAATAAAAATATACAATATTGGATTTCCAGCGGCGACGTTTGTCAAATAACGGAAAGAAGCACACAACAAATGCGTTTGAACGTATCTAATTACTTTTGAAAGTTTTTACAAATTTAAATTATTTAATGTTTTAAAAACATTAGGGTATGTCTTTTATTACTGAACTGATTGCAAATTTGAGGAAATTGAACCGTGTTCTATTTGCACTTTGTTTGGAACGTTTACAATCAGTACAATCTTAGATGGATATCTTTCGGAAAAAATCCAAGACTTCTAAGCCTTCATTTGTTGTTCTGGATGAATCTCAAGAGAATGAAAAGCCTTCAACTACTTCCATAGGCACGGAACCTATGTACACAGTTAGTAATGATGCACTCTGTTGCCATGTAGACGATTTTTTCTATCTCACTGCAATCATTTTTTCACATGTCTTTCTTTAGTGGAGTAGGCAAAATGATTCAATCGACGATAGTTCGTGAATCGTTACTATCTTATCTCGCTTCTCCTCGACCGATCGTTCTCCTTGTGAATATCTCACTAGGAAAGACAACAGAGTCGCGGAGAAGAATGACTTGAGAAAACGATTCACGCACGAACGATTGCCGTTTGAATATTACTACCAATCCTACTATTTAGTATCAATCATCCACGAGCTGTGAGACCGATTGCCTAATATCTATTCCTATTGACAAAGATGACTTGAATTATGATATCGAAGATGAAAGTAAAACGAATAAGCAAGAGTGTCTCAAGAGGTTAGTTTGGCCGAAAAATCTTTTAATAGAGTTATATATACTTCAAGATTTTGGATGAGGGCCGTGGAAGAACGAGAGAATCTCATTGATGAACTCAATGATAGTAGCGGCCAGGTAAACGTTTCCAAAAGAAGTAATTTCCTCAATTTTCAAAATACAGCTGCAATACCTTGCCAATGAATCTATGACCGAAGCAGATGAATTGCAGAAAAGGTTTTCAAAAATGGTCTTACCTCTTTTGCAAAATATGATGTGTTCAGGTACGATGATCTGTATGCAGAAATAGTATCCTGTCTTGAAAATGGCGATGAAGGAGGAGAAGGACAGTACTCAGAATTATCATGATGATAGTTTTATGCCTAGAGGAGTGATTTTGGTGATTAATCGACTTGATTTGTTCCTAACTTTCATCTGGAATAGGCATTATTGTGAAGTTTGTATTTGATATACAACTTTGTATAAAGGTATTACCATTATACTGGCTGATGTCATTGACCACGAACCGGTTTTTTTCCGTATCAGTATCTGTCTCTCGTGTCGCTTGGTGTACTTAACTTCATATTCCAGATGACTACACACCGTATCGGTCTGAAATCTCTTGATACCAACTGCAGCGCTTCTGCCGCCAAATTCTCGACTCGCCAAGACCTAGCAGTAAAAAATGAAGTTGTGGATGTGGTGAAAGTGCATATTTTTGTCGTACTCCATTTTCTGTCGTAAAACGAGAGGTTTGTTGCAGAATGCGGTAAAGCCCTCTGTCAATTGCACCCCAGTGGTCGTTGATGCTGTTTGTCAGGCTGTTGAGACTGTTAGTTCTTCCTTTATTCTCCTTTAAGAACTAAACGATGCTCTGTTTGAAGCGGTTGATACTGAATGTAGTTGTGACGACTGTATTGCAGACAGAATCGAGTACTTGTACGAGTATGACCATCTCGAAAGATTCTCCAGACGAAGATTCATCCGATATTTACAGTGAAGAAGGGACGGCTGACTACTTCAGACTTGTACATGAAAGGTTATAACGTATCTTCTTCGTTTAGTACACCTTCGGTTTAGCCTGGAGAATTCATTGCATGAAGCGATGGATCGAAATGTAAAAGCAACTGCTGCTCTCATTGACGCAAGACTAAGGGTACGGTTGACGATTTTTTGTCTGAATGAGACATGACTGTGATTGAAGGTGGATGAAGCAAAGGGGCGTCTGGAGGATCTTCGTTATATTCTCTTCAATTATGACATTGGACGTACTCAATCGGATAATGATTCTCCCCAAGAGAATGATGCTGTCCCACAATCTCCATGAAAAGAAGCGTAATACGTTCGTTGTCTTGTGTACTATATACATATTTATAGCCTTTTCTTTTCTATGGCTTTATTCCTTGATTTCGTTAGAACAGGTTGCAAAACAAAAATTTGATCTTCGACCCGGATAGTTGTATGACATTTCACAATATACACGAGTTTCTGTTGTACCTAAAATACTTCTTGTCATGCAGTCATAATCTTATTTACATTCTTATTCCCTTGCGCCGAATTATAAATAATTAATCGGAAGAGGGGCAATTGTTAGGAGAAGAGGAAGAAGACCATTAAACAGTTAAGGGAGAAAGGATGGGATGCGGTAAGGGGGGACGGATAGCTGTTGTTAATCCCTTGTCCTCCCTCCAAATCCCCCTTCTCCATATGAATCCACGCGGAAATGGCAGAACAGATTAGAGGGTAATTAACACAAGACCAGGTGTGTGTTGATTCTTTGAGGTGAACAACCGCCCTTTGCTCCCTAAGGGAAGTCTGTTCAATGGAGGGAATAGTATTGACCTCCTAAGGGAAGATTACGGTAAAAGGTACAAGCATCTCAGGTGGATAATCCCTTTGTAAACATTGTCCAATTACAGTAGGAAGGGTCAAATGATGTAAGACGATAAGGTGAAATGCCACCTGAACTAAGAATGACTCTATGTCACTCTTAATTGCCCTTCAATGCGGTATGGTCTATGGTTGCGTAAGGGGTAAGTCATTATAGGACAAAGAAAGGGGATCATGTCATGTCCCTTTGACCTGCCGAATAGAGTCTATAAAAGAGTCAAGAGAAGACCAATATGGATGAGTGTCAAGAGAATGAAGAAGATTGACCAAGCGTGTGAATCCACAGCTGGCTGGCAATAGTGAATGCAAGATCATCTCAATGGGATAAGTGACCCAGAAGAGGAGATTACGGTAGAGAGAGTGTTGGGACCACACCATGTAATAATCACTCAGTCTCCCTCACGCGATCAGATTTCTCCATTAGACGAATGAAAAGTAGGAGAAGATGAAATGGATGGGTTACGGTAACATGAAGAGGAGACACTTTTGATAAAATGAATGAGATGACTGTGATTATGCGAGAGAATGAAGGGAAGACCTTCCATTGAGTAGTTTCCCTTTGCAATGCTCAACCCCCTCCCCCTACTCAATATGTTATGTCGATATTGTCAATAATGCATCTTTCAGAGTGAGAAGAAGTCATCCGTTATTTAGTGAGGGAAAGGAAGAATTGTCCCTGTCATTTCATTCATTCTCTCAATTAGTCTCCCGTGTTTCATGCCTTAGGGTAGTCACAGACATGATTAATACATGCGTGTCCCTCATAAAAGAGGTCTTTTATGTGACCGAATGCAGCTGTTGTCTGTCCTTGTTCCTTCAGAAGTCATCCTTCTCTTCCTTTCCACTCACCTCATCACTAATGTATAACGTCCCCAATATCGATCTATTCTCAACACACACACATTGTATCCCCCTATGTGTGCACATCCTACTGTAGAAGGGATCGCCTTTCTCCCTCATACCGTATTCAGGCAATCTCGGCATTTCGTGTCGGGAGTAGATGAGGAATGGATGAATGATGGATGAGTAGTCCCACGAAGAATGAGAGACTTCTTCCATTCCAATTACAATGATATGACGGGAAGGAGAAGGCGAAACAATGAAGGCACATACAATCCCGCATGCTATCTAATCAATTATTCTGTACAGGAGACGGTCATTTGGAAGGAAATGAATTGATGTGCTGGAGGGATTTGAAAATGGTAATATAGGACGTTTCGTCTAATGTCCGCGGCGCGCTTGTCTCTGCGTTCGATAGACAACCGCTTGGAGTGGATTAGACGAGTGAGAAATGCACTCTACTACCGTTTTAGAATGCCGAATGTACAGGACATGGAATGTAGGGTTTCTAAATCGGTTGTCAAACTCATTTCTGATTCTTCCATTCTCCCCGGAGCGGTTGTCTCTACGAACGATAGACCACCGCTCCGCTGAGAATGGAAGAATCAGAAATGAATTTGACTACCGATTTAGAAACCCTAATGGAATGGACTCATTCTAATTCAGTCGTCACTTCCAGTAGTATACTTAGATATACTTAGAAATGGAGACATTCAATCACCTGTCTCCACTCTTATCCAACAATACATCTGCCTACAAAATGTGAAGGGTCTTAACTGGAATGTTGTCAAAAGACAAGATCTTCTCGCAGGTATACTGTAAAGGTCCATCCTCTGTATAGTGACTACTCTCCCTCTTTCCCCTTCTCTTCCTTTCTCTTCATTCCACTCCGCCCCCTCTCTATCTCTTCCAACATGCAAGCTCCTCAACGGCTATACCCATCGTTGCCCACTCTCTCAGGAAGATATTCACCTAACTACCGTAATCGAATGCAACCGGTAAGTCTCTTACAGTATCCCCTACCGTATCCCTTTCACTCTCTCTCTTGTCCTTTGTGTCTCTATTCACTCAAAGGAAGTCTCATGATTAATTCGAGGGGAAGTTTAGTGGGTGAGGGTCCAGAAAGAAGAAGATGGACCGAATTATTCAGTGACACAATAAACAATATATGAGGGTGTCTCTTGGCTGTAAGGGGGGTGTCTATTGGGTGGGAGTCCTTCTCTATTCCTTCTTTCATTCACTCAATCTCGCATATTCCCGTTCTAGTATCTTTCCATTTCCAATCCTCATTTACTTCTTCACTTCCCCATTCATCTTTTGCTTTTGTCTCGGTCAAATTCCTTTTACACGCAAACCAAAATCTTATTCTGCGCGTATCAACTTTTGTGTGATTGTTAATTCATGTGCTCAACTTTCTTCTCATTCATTCCTCTGTTTAATTCATTTCCTTTTCTGCTCTTTCTTTTGCCTCTTCCCTTCTATTTTGACTGAATCGCTAATCCAATGAATAATAAATAATTCGTGGCCGCTGAGTTGTCACCGTGCATTCATTACTTTCCTTCTTCCACCCTGTGGACATTTCTTACATTTGAACTTGTCTTGGTCCCGAGTGGAAATCTGTGATTGGGAGGAGGGGAAGAGTCTCTTCCTCTTTCCTCTCCCCCAGCCAATACCCACAAGTACCGTAGTGAATGGAAGGAAGAAGAGACACTCTCATTCCATGAGTGTAGTGAAGTGAAAAGACTATGAATACTGTAGGAGTCCTTTACAGTCTATTCATAGTTTGTGTTTTCAGTTCCAAGGAAATTCACTCTTTTCTTCCTTCGATGATCCTCTTCTACAACAAGCAAGAGCAGCACAAGTCGCTCTTGAGAACATTGATGTCAAGAATGTTATTCCTGTTAGACCTGATGCTATGTTCAAGTAAGACAATCATTCATTCACAATCAATCGATATTCTTTCAGTTACAGTAACTACTTGATGTCATCCTCTTCCACTCATGACCCTCATCAATCCCTCTATCAAGTCAGTCATCCCATCCTTCTCCCCCTTACCTTCCCTTAAGGGTATTCCATCATCATCATCAACATCCGATGGTTCATCCTTTGATCCTTCTCTTCTTCTTCCTTCTTCTTCTGATTCTCTTCCTCCTCAATCTGATTCGATGTCATCCCTTCAACAGGTTTCATTCATCTTCTTCATCCATTCATTCTCCTTCAGGTGATGGCCATGCATGGTTCCCACTATCATTCGCAGTTCCATTATCCAATGTCTGTTCCTTCATTCGCTGTTTCTTCGACTGTTGCATCGGTTGCATCCTCTAGTGAGTCAATCGCTCATATCTGTCATTTTTCTCCATTGTACAGTTGTCTATCAGGGGATAGAAAGAACTGCGATGGAGAAGAATCATTTAAGAATAAGTAAATGAGAGTTCATTTGATTCATTCAGTTTCGACTGCTAATAATTGTAATGCCACTCGATATGCATTGACTTCAGTTCCTTCTGGTATTTCATTTCCTTTTTCATCTTATTTGATTCTCATTCAGAAATTGATACAGATCCTCGTGAATTGGAACGATTCGCTGAACATTTCAAACAGAGAAGAATCAAATTGGGAGTGACACAAGCAGATGTTGGAAAGGTTTGCATTGTCTCAATTGAATCATTTGATTGTTTGCCTTAGGCATTGGCACATCTTCGAATGCCTGGAGTTGGTTCACTTTCACAATCAACTATATGCAGATTCGAATCACTTACTCTATCACATAACAATATGGTGGCACTCAAACCAATACTACATTCATGGTTGGAAAAGGTGAATGAAAGAGAAGGAAAAGGGAAAAGAATAGAGAATTCAGGCAGAAGAAGCAGTGAAGAATAAAGATGTTAATGGGGAACTATCGGGAATTCTACCAAATACAGATAAGAAGAGGAAAAGAACGAGTATTGCAGCACCAGAGAAGAGACTCCTCGAGGATTATTTCAAGTGAGCAAAGGGAATCGAATGAGTGAATGACTTCTCATTAAGACAACAACCCCGTCCTTCTGGTGAAAGAATAGCAGCCATAGCAGACAAATTGGACTTGAAGAAGAATGTTGTGAGGGTCTGGTTCTGTAATCAAAGACAGAAACAGAAGAGAAGTGCATTGTAAGTACATATTCCTTCTATTGCATTCCCTTTTTGTCTTCCAGAAGGGGAATTCTCACTTATACCAGAATATAACCATCTTTCACTCCTTTGCACAAGTCAGTTCTCTTCCCCTTGCACCCTTCCAGCACTCATTCCTCCATTCATCCCTTTATCATTGCAGATGTCATCAGTTCCGTACTCGACCCTCCATACCCTCCCTTCTCCCTTCCCATTCCAATCCTACAGTATCCCATCCATCTACAGTAGCTGCATCAGTCGCAGTCTCAATGGCCGCCACTAAACTTCCCACTTTTAACCTTCCCTCCTGTATAGTCACTTCGAATGGAAATGCAGCGACGAGTTATTTTGAGTGATTGTCTACTTATTGATTGATCCCTATTTTATTGATTGATCCCGTTCATATTGATTGATCTCGTTCCTTCCATGTGCACTCTTCATTCCAAGTGTGCAGGGTATTGATTGTATGCATTAATATATTTTATAATCATTAACTAGAGATAAAGATGAGTTCTCCAGTAAACATTTCACCTTTCTATTTATCTTCTTTTTATTCACTCGCCCCACAACAAAATATTCGATACAATAGAAACTGTTACAATGATGAATCATCTGTAGGGAACGAAATCCAAGCACAAATGCACATTTGTTTTTTTTTTCTGTCGGAACGGTTATCCATCACGTGAGAGAGACAACAGCTCGGAGGGAATGAGACAACACAAATGTTTCCATTCCCTTCCCTAATCATCATCTATTTCTTCAGCGTATTATCAGAGAAATTATGTAAGAGAGGGCCCCTTTATACAAGATATCAATTCTGAATTGGCTGAAAAATGCATTGTATTAATGCTCGAAAGATTATCCCCAGAGTATCCCAGTAATATAATTGGGATGTCTCTAGGATGAGGACTGACTACATTTTCATTTGAGTCATGCGACATCGATCGTAACAAAGTTTTCTATTGTTTATTAGCAACGAGATTCCATCATATTTGGAATCTACACATCTCACAATTGCAAAAATCTCTGTTATTTACAAGGGAGGTGCCAGGTGAGACCTTTGAGTTGAGGGATGAGCATTTTTTTATTCGAAATATCATCGAAAAAGGAAGTGAGGATTCAAGTTTCAGCTGCTACGGACCACTTGCAGCTGTTGCAGAAGCTGCGAAAGTTCGATATTTGAATATTACGAAAAAACATTTTTCAAGCCCTGTTTTCAAGTGAAAATCGTAGCTATGGGTCCCCGAACAGGTTTCTGACACATTATGAGAGACTACACTTCTTTACAAATTAAATATTTGAATTATAAACTCTCCAATGGAAGCCCATTTTGCATCGGGCTTGTCATCACTGTAGAAATTCATGCTCACATTGGCTGTTGTAGCGTAGTGGGTAAGGCGTTCGTATACGATACAAGAGGTGCGGGTTCGATCCCTGCCAACTTCCTTTTTGCAGTAGCTTACATAATTTTGCCGAAAATTGTCCAAACCATGTTTGAAGTGCCTTTTGCTCACATAAATGTTCCACACAAACTGCTGCAGTAGCAACTTTCAAAAAAAAATTGTCGATTTTTGGAAACTTCATCCAGAATCCAAAATTTTTTTATGATGTAATCGTTTCAGTAGCTAGTACGGATCATTTATGAGCGCAAAAGGCACTTCAAACATGGTTTGGACAATTTTCGGCAAGATTATGTAAGCTACTGCAAAAGGAAGTGGGCAGGGATCGAACCCGCACCTCTTGTATCGTATACGAACGCCTTACCCACTACGTTACAACAGCCAATGTGAGCATGAATTTCTATATTGATGACAAGCCCGATGCAAAATGGGCTTCCATTGGAGAGTTTATAATTCAAATATTTAATTTGTAAAGAAGTGTAGTCTCTCATAATGTGTCATAAACCTGTTCGGGGACCCATAGCTACGATTTTCACTTGAAAACAGGGCTCGAAAAAATATTTTTTCGTGATGTTCAAATATCGAACTTTCGCAGCTTCTGCAGCAGCTATAAGTGGTCCGTAGCAGCTGAAACTTGAATCCTCACTTCCTTTTTCCATGATCTTTCGAATAAAAAAATGCTCATCCCTCAACTCAAAGGTCTCACCTGGCACCTCCCTTGTTAGGGTACATGTTGAAGTTTTATAATTAGTCTAAACTGAAAATGCGCAAAGCTAAAATGAAATTTTGCAGTGTTTTTTTAATGCGACGTTTCCGCCCAAGACAAGTGTCCAAATGGGGTTCGAAATCGGAAATTTGTCGTCATTCTTCTCCGCGGCGCAGCTGTCTATCGGGGGAAACACGACCGCTCATCGACAACATAGAAGAATGACGGCATTGTACCGATTGCCAATCCCTTGTGTCCACTCTTTGATGTCTCGTGAGTATGTGAATAGACTGGACATTCGTAGTTGTCCTGTCTATCTCATTGCCTTCTCTCCTTTCCTTCTCCTTCCTTCAATTACAACCCCTTTCTCAGTGACTTTTCGTGTTGCTAAGTGCCTCTTCTAAGTGTAAATGAGCCATGTTTTCAACTACAAATTGATATTCTCCATTCATTCCATAAGAACAACTGAGGACAATTCGAACGATGGTTGCTATCTCTTTAAGAGAAGATGAACAGAAAGAGAATGAAAGTCCCATGTGAGTCCATTTGTCCCTTTCATTCATTATCTTCCCTTCAGTCACATTGTTGTATTCTTTCTCATTGGAATATTCTGTATTGTCCTTCTTTCTTTCGTTATTCGTCTATGTTACAAACTAACAAGAAGATTCCCTTCTCAAATGGAAGAAGATGATGAAGAAGGAAATGGATCGAGAAGGTAAGTAATCAGTTGTATTGAATAGAAATGATTGAAGTGTTCAAAGGGAAGAACAGAAGGCACTCACTCGAATAATCAATAGAAATGCCATATCAACTAATGGAAAGGGAGGACAACGATTCTCTGTTGCATGAATAAAGGAATTGTATGACATTGTCCCTATCCCCTCGTCTCAATGATCTTTCGAGTAGTTGTCCCCATTGGCAGTCTGTCTATTGTCACTCTTTCAAGATGACAAAGACTCTCAATATGACGAATGAAGTAAATTGAGTAGTGACCATTCCCCCTTGGTTCATTCCCTTGTTCAATGACAATAGACAACTTGTTTGAGTGAATGGAGGTTTTTCCATCACATCATTTCCCTTTTTCATTCCTCTTTTTCAGTCAAATGAAGCAGATGAAATTGGAAGGAATCAAATGAGAACAAACTGAACCAAGAGTAGAGAACGGAATGGATGGACTCGGCGAGAGAGGGCACTCTTCCTGCTTTCCCTCTCTTCTTCACCATCTTCCCCACCCCGGCATGAGTGCGATGCCTCTATATAAGTCACCGCTTTCCCGCACACTTCGTTCATTGAACACATATCAAAAATTGGAACGAGGTCCCTTGCGCAAGGATAAGCACGAAATTTCGAAAGAATATTCCTAGACGTTTGGGCTATCGCGAAAAAGTGGGTGATTTGGAATATGAAAACGGAAAAAGGAGAGAAATTATAAAAGTTTGATTTGGAAGATGAATGCGGAGAAAGGAGAGAAATTATAAAGTTTGATTTGGAAGATGAAAGCGGAGAAAGGAGAGAAATTATAAAAGTTTGATTCGGCTCTTGATAATTGTGCCGAATCACACGATTTCCGTCAATTTCAGTCGTTTCGAGAACAGCAGTGTGTTCATTGAGTTGAAAAACGTCATCAAGGGCAACTCGGAGTTGTGTACAAGTTCGCGTTGATTTGGCACAATTATCAAGAGCCGAATCAAACTTTTATAATTTCTCTCCTTT
>JACMIF010005492.1:0-10585 GCA_014805445.1 Diplogasteroides magnus | reverse complement strand
CAGAATCTAATGTAATGGTCCCCACACTTTCCGTGTCGTCTATCTCTCGACAAATCAAAGATACTTCATGTCCACTATAAGCATATGCATCTCCCTTCATATAGTACTAGTGGACGCCATTACAGGTCTCTGCTGCAGCTGGGAGCTTTGGCGTGGTTTTGCAAAATGGCGTATTTAGTGCATTTTGACCCTCTTGCGAACAATTTACACTACCCTATTTCGAGGTGAAGAGATGGAAAATGATGAGTCAGAAGTGTACAACATTCACTTGGCTAAATTTGTTGGCTCATATTTTCAAACTCTTCACCTCGAAATTGGGTAGTGTAAATTGTGAAACCGCGCTAAAGCTCCCAGCTGCAGCAGAGACCTGTAATGGCGTCCACTAGTACTATCTGAAGGGAGATGCATATGCTTATAGTGGACATGAAGTATCTTTGATTTGTCGAGAGATAGACGACACGGAAAGTGTGGGGACCATTACATTAGATTCTGCCTAATATTTTTATCAAATGATGATGAAATTCCTTAACTTTACATTACAAAATTTAATCTAACTATGCGAAGTACGAAAATGAAGTTAGAAATTATATTCATTCATTTTTGAATTTTTTTTTTTGGAATTTTTGAAAATGATGACGAAATTCAAGATTGCGAAATCTTTCGGAAATTTCTTCCATATTATAGCCCGGGACGAGAGGAATAAAATGGTACTTGATTTGACTTCAATAACTTACTTAGAACCGAGATATGGCTTGTTGCGGTTTTGTCGTTTTCGTCGAAATCGGTGAAAATATGAATCACATGTGTTAGCCCGGGAAAAGACAAGTCGAATGACACTTGGTATGACTTAAAAAAAAACGCATTCTAGGCAGAGTTATGTTCAGTTGCGATTTTGTCGTTTTTATTGAACCTGGCCCAGGGCGGAATTTTATCTCCTTAGCTATAGTACTATTCTTGTTGAAAATGATGTAGTGTTTCTTCCATGATGATTTATGTTTCACTAAACTCATAGGATTTATGGAATGTGATTGATTATTTGATATAGTTAACGTCATTTATTTTCAGCAGCAAGCACAGCTCATGCAGCAACAGCAGCTGCTGGCTGCAGCCAAGCAGCTCCAGAACGGAAAGCAGGTACGGTAATCGTTATTGATTGATCTTTGAAGCTTTGGAAGCGTCAAACAATCTACTTCGACCACGTGATTATATGTTTCGCAGTTCTTTTATGCACCATTGGTGTGGTTGGGTTAACTCATACCTCGTTTGGTTTCTGGTTAACACAAACTCGTCCTATTTATGTTTCACAGCAATATGATCTTCTCTGTTGCAGCCCGTGGCCCCCGGTCGTCTGTCAGCCTCTTCCTCCGCCGCCCTTGCTTCGGCCAGCCAGTTGCTATGCGAAATCTGCGACCAGGCCATGGCTGACAAGGACAAGTACTTGCTGCATTTGCAGGTGGGCAAACCCGCGATGATTATGTTTCACTGATGGTTTAAATTATTGGCAGAATGGTCGACATTGATAGTATTTTAATTCCATGTACTTATTTATAGAACAACAATTGATAGAATTCATCGTTGTAACCCAATGTTGGGGTTACGGTGCTTATCTATTGGGGGTTACGGTAACTTTCCTGCAGGGAACGCACAAGCAGATGAAGGGCAAGACGAGCACGGACATGCAGCAGGGCGCACCATTGGCCTGCAGCAGATGTAGAGACCGGTGAGGGATTGTGGAACCTGCTTGGTTTATGTTTCACGTAATACGTAAAATGGACTGGATAACTTAAAATCCGATTAACCCATTTCATTTAATTACAAGAAAATGAATTTACTAAAATCATCAGCCAATTAGACGGCAAATTGTTTGCAGATTCTGGACGTACGAGGGTCTGGAGAGGCATCTGGTGATGTCACACGGCCTCGTCACCTCAGACCTGCTGCACAAGGCACAGAAGAAGGAGGACGGCGGACGGTGCAAGCTGTGCGGCAAGGTAAGAGGGATACTGTAGAATGAGTTACTGTAGAATGATGTAGCCTTGAGATACTGTAGATTGAGTTACAGTATCCATTTATTGAGTAAGCAAGATGTGATTGCGTAATTGGGCATTTGTCGAACAAGTAACGAAACGTGGTGGTGTGTTGCCACAAGATGGGAATATCAGTCGATGTGGGATTGGGATATCGATAGCAATGACGTTCACTCACTTTCAGCAATACGCCTTCAACATGCTGCAACATCTGGTCGCCGATCATCAAGTGAGTGCTTATTGGTTAGATTACTACACTTTTCGATTAATTCTCTCACATTGTTGATTGGTTGGATGTTTGAAGTCGATTTTGTTATGGGTTAAGGCGACATTATTGATTGATTACGGTGGTTTGTTTATTGATTGATCTTTCAGGTCAAGCTGTGCTCGGCCGAGATCATGTACTCGTGTGACGTGTGTGCATTCAAGTGTCAGAGCTATCAGAAGCTCGAGGTGAGTGAGAGGAACCCTTTTCTTGTTATTCTCAAACTCGTACGGGTTATGTTTCATGACGTAAATTAAAACACTAATGTGCCCTGACTAGTTACTTTATCTCCGGAAGATCGTATGAATCGATTTTGCAGCATCACCTCTCCACCGAGCACCCGAAGAGTGGCGGAGCGCCAAAGGAAGCGACCAAGGTACGGTAGTTGTAGTCTTTCATAGGTTACTATAGAGTGGAGACCATGAACAACATTAGAGAGCAGCAGCTCGTAATGGAGAACAGAAAAAGGTCCAAAATAGTTGTCCTAGATTGAAGTTTGAACCAAGTGAACCCATGTTGTGGACTGTACAAAAAAACGAATAATGAACGGGATCAATAGTATTTCCATATTAGGGTCTTGAAAGCAGGTGACTTTTGGTAACATGGTAGTTATTTCACATCACCAGATTTACTTGTGTGATCCCTTCTTCGACCGAATGAATGACTATACTATGTTATCAATCAGACTACAGTATACCTTATTGGTTGTTTTCCAGGCCGCCGCGCCGAGTGCACAAGCAGGAGGAGACGAAGAGTGCATCACGCTGGATGACTGAGTATCGACAGACATTCCCTGCCCGTCATCCCTGTTTCCCGCCCATTTTGATTCTACTTGTACACGTCCCAATCCTTTCCAAGTGCTAATTTGTCCACACTTTCTGCCTTGATTCTATTCCCACTCTCCTTCTCACTTATTTGACCATTTTACGTTGCGTTTGTTGAAATGTTTGAACCTCATATGTGCACAAATTTTCAAGTTTTCGCGCCAGTTTTGAATTTTTCCAAGATTCAAGTTTGTATGGGAAAGGCGCGATCCTAGCTGTGTGTGTTTGTGTAATATCGAGCCCGAGTGTCAAAACGACAATTCTTCTGCGTAGAAAGGTTCCTTTGCGCGCGTACGGTGAAATTGCTTGAGCGGTAACTGACGCACAACTTGTGTTCACTTTTAGCGTGTCTTCTGCAGTTCCTCCCTTATCGCACGGTATTTATTGATTGTTCTTTAATTTTCCCGGCAGTTACAGTATCCCATCCAACATAGGTAGAGTTATTGATTCGCACCAGTCGTTTAAATGGCAATCCGAGTCCTCCTGTTCCCTAATTCAAATATCTCATTATGAATAATCCTGTATGCAATTTACACTTTTCTTTCTCTCCCATTCTTTCTTAAGACCCTTTATGAAAGATTACGATTATGGCAATTCTTTTTAAAATAATGTTATGAATCCTGCTTATGCTATTTCCCCTCTGTTACATTTGGTCTGATTTAGTCACAGGAACGGCGCAAACGCCTTGTATGGAGTATTTTGCGCACACTTGGTGTCCTGACGCCTGATACCGTAAGATGGATAATATCGATTGTTTTTGGTGGTGATGTATTGAATATATTGATTGATTTTTACGCGATGATTGTGACTGTTCATCCCCCATAGATGTTCCCCCTGTCCTGTTATATGTAATTTCGGTCCCTGAAAATGAAATGGGCGAGTCCCATAAACTTTTGAACCTTCGAGGTTCATTCATTTGATTGTTTATTAAAATTCACAGGATAAAGTGTATCTTCTATGAATATCGAACATTGCATTTGATTCACAGAGTTCATGGCTTCGGCCCGTAGAATGAGGACATTGTGCTCCTCACCTGAGACCAACAGCCCCGCCTCTTCTCTTCCCTGAAAAAGAAAAGGTAGATGAAGGAAACTGCAAGAGGAAGATCGAACGTTCGCAGAAAAGATTTCTGCCGAGAGTGCGTGAGATCGGAAAAAAGCGTCGCGCAGACACGTGAAAGAAATCGAGTGACTTCGCAACTCTGAGGCCTGACCCGCTGTGTAGTGCGTTCCGAAATTCCTTCGAAACGATTTCACGGATGATTTTACGGTTTCCGTGAAATTCGACAACTTTTTAACAATTAATTGTCTTGTTGCTTACATACACTAATTTTGCTACTTCGCGTCGAAATACATACTCGGACAAAAGGGCGCGGGCCTGCTGCAGCTGGGGCGCAGGCCTGCCGCAGCTGGGGAGCATGTACAGGGCTGCTGCAGGCCTGCACCCCCACTGCGGCAGCGCTGCGTTGGGCTGCGATCCAGCTGCGAGCTGCGCAACGGCTGCTATGGGCCTGTTCGTCTATCCGCGAATTAGCGCAGCTGGGTCGCGAGCAGCGCACTGCTCGCGAACCTACTGCACCTTAGCTGCTCTACAGCTGCGAGCTGTGAATCAGCTGCTGCAGCCCCGCGCCCTTTTGTCTGAGTAGAAGCTTATGTAGTCTCGCGCCCACCGACCACTATGTTGCGAATGATTGCACATTCGCGCTCCATTTTGATTTTGCAGGCGGAGGGAGATATTTATTGGCTTTTTGGAAGCACAACAGAAGGCGCTGCGCAGCATGTGCAATCAACTGCATGGTCGTGAGTACTTTTTATTCCTTTTATTTTACTTTAAATCTTGAGATTTTATTTGGGTCAATTCAGCTTTTTAAAGAGATGTTAATACATTTATTTAGTCGCTGCACTTGATCCGGAACGCGACGTCTACGAGGAACTGACTGGCAACAGACCGCACGATCCGAGCATTTATTCGGGAAAGGTCATTTTTCTGTTTGAGAATTACATAATTATTCATTATTTCATTGATTTTTTCCTCTGAAAATCATTTGAAATTAAGGTGTTCATCGGAGGTCTGCCCAAGACTATGAGCGGAGGTTGGTTGCGTTTTTTTGATTTCTTGATTCTTGGTTTCAATTCAGCCATGCTCAATCAAAAATTATTTCATGACTCTAACGCTCTGAACGTAGTTTGATGGAAATTGAAGACACTATTCTTAATATGCATTGCAGAAGAACCGACGGAGTACTTCTCCGAATTCGGTCCCGTCCTCATTGACTTGCCGCATCGCGAGAGAGTGACCGACTGACCGCCACATGGTAAGATATTCATGATTCTTATGACCCATGTTGCATTTGCAAAGCCTTGCAAATTAAACAGGAGGTAATGACCCAACTTTTTATCGGTATTTGTACCAATTACAACAGCAAAGCATGGCAGTTGTAATATCTTAGTAAGTAGAGAAATATATTCAGCAATAAGACGACGACACGTACATTTGGGGTCCTGAGCATGTTCTAGTGATCCCCTGCCCTGGTATGCTCATAATCCATCTCCATGTCGTCTTTCCCTTGCTCCCTCGGTTATTCCTTCCCCTCGTCGCTGTCTGATTCCTCTCTTTCCTACATTCCCAATAGAAACCGCGAAACGGATCGATTCGCTTCAATAGGTGCCATAGATGTGCGGGGCTGTATTAAATTACAGGAGCACCCTGCAGTTTTTGGTGGGAGCTGCCTGCAAGGCCAAAATTTAGCGTTTTTGCAGTGCATTTGAGAAAATTTTAGTGGGAATCACCCTGCGCGGTGGGGAAAATGTGCGTTTTTACGGTGTATTTTTGGAAAACAATTTTGGGAGCACCCTTCAGCGAAAAGTTGCTTACAAAGCGTGCACACCTTGATTCTCTTGATATCCTTTGCCAGTCGCCCTCTTGCCTCAATCTATGCGTATATTGTGGAAATGCAATGCTCTGTGAATGGTTTACTTCCTTTGATGACAGTTCATGTATGTTGCCCTGGATTTCTTGCAACGACAATTCATTGTGCTGAGTCAAATCAAGACGAGTCAGACTACGATACGCATACTTCCCACTGTAATGTATTTATAGTTAGTTAGGATTAGATGACATGTTTGTTATTTCCCAAAGAATGAATGGTAGTTTGACTTCTTACTGGCAGACACTCTTGCTTGTGTACATGAGCGCAGTTGCATGGCGGTAGTTCTCATTTGGTAGCAGTTGCATCTCGACCGCACGCTCTCAGGAAGTTCTTTAGGTTTTTAACTTTCTTCTCAATGATGGACAGAATTGTTTATACTCTGTCGATCTGTGAATTTGAGGTTTTTCAAATGTGTATAAAGCGTTTATATGTTTGATCACTATCATTTCACTTCGTCGCGAAACGGCAAAATCGAAAAACGCGCTGCCCAGGTTCTTATTAGCCTCATAGAACTTCTTCCCATGGTGCCGTCCGATTATATGATACTTGAATGATAGCAAGTATTGCAGTGCCGTATTCCTGTCATCTGCATACGTTTTGCGCACATGATACTAGGGTCGCTCGAGTGTCGCATCCATTCGTCTCGCATCTCTTCTCCGCAGTCGGTGTCTATTGTGAAGGGACTAAGGTTGGCAGTTTGACTAGGTTTTCGGATATGTTTCACAGCTCTTATAAATTCAATATATGTAGCCACGGTGAAACATATCCGAAAACCTAGTCAAACTGCCAACCATAGAAGGGACCGACCGGATAGAAGAGACGGGAGAAGAATGAATGCGACACTTGAGCGACACTTGAGCGACACCCGAAAGTGTCGCTTTGCTTTCACTACATGATACACAATATTGATCCAGTGCATGGACCAGTGTTTCGAATGCAACTTTTCCTGTTGGGACGGTCTCATGAAAATCAAAACTGACGGGAATGCAGGCCTGTGCGTAAATGAGTTGATCCAATACGATACAATATTTCGCAACATTGTGCAGCGAAACATGGTAACAAATGTTTTATATTCTTCAGGTGGTGCTCCAAACGAGACGTCGTATGAGGAGGAGAGGGAGAAGGGCCAGAGACAGAGGTCGGCTGAGACTAGGATTTACGATAGCACCACCACAACCTTTGGCAAATTTGAGTCCAGCCTGGGCCGACCAGATCTCAATGTCAGCCATAGGCCCCCTTTAGCGCCCTCACCGACCTAAAATCTGACTGCAACTGCACGTCCGAGGGTTGCAACGCGACTTTATTTTATCACACCGATCCGACGACTTTAACTTGAAAGATTTTTCCCATCGATCTGCCTTCGACCCCGGTTGCATCACCTTTTGAACTATGGCTGTGAGTAAAGAAAACAGTACAAATGACTGTTTTCAGAAGAAGGCCCCCCGTGATTCTGCTGCCAACTCCGAGGTGGGAGAGGAGGACATGGACGAGGAGACGATGATGAAGGAGTATGAAGAGAAGGAGAAGAACAAGAGCAAGTGAGCAATGAATGCGTCTCTTTACATCTATGATCGTTCCTGTTCTACGTTCCTATTATGCCGGCCCGATGGGGGATGCCCATCAGTAACTGTGGCACTTCGTTGTCTTCGCATCACTAGACATTCCCCCAATATACAAGTCCCGGGAACATAAAGACGCAATGGTGGCATGGAGAGATGGGGAAGTCACAACATGAGCATGTGACGCGAGAGAAAGGAATCAACAGAGAGTGAGCGATTGATGCCAACGTAGGAACGATACAAGCCCGAATTCAAACGAGCCCTCCCTTGTACAAACAAGAGGTAGATCATGACGAAAGGGAATCGCCCTTCGTGGTGTATCTAATGTAACCCCCATATGAAACGAGTCATGAATACAATCTAGAGTTTATCATATATAAATGAGAAGTGGTCCTGACTAAGTAATAAGAAGGGGGCTGTGATAGACAGCCGGCCTAAATGAGGCCTACATGTTCAGACTCCGGAGCAAAGTCAGACTCAAGAGAAGTCTCTCTCACTTCTCTCAACTCCACCCACTCTCGTTCCGTCCAAAGTCTCTTGTCGGCCTTGCTCTCTCCAGACCCAACGGTCTCGAAACATACTCTTCACAAGTTAAGCTAAGGCGTAACCAACGCCATCCTGTTTCGTATTGGCTAAACCGGTCTTTAAAAAAATATTACCCCGGTATTTTTGTGCCGCAGCTGTGCTATATTTGCTGCCGGATGCCGCATCTTTGATTGGTGCATATCTTCGACCGTAAATGAACAAACAAATGTTACTGACAATTCAAATCGTTGCAAGGACGTTGGGAAATCGGAAAGCAACTTGCGATTAAGCTTCACTGGGCTCCTTGGAATGTGGAATCACTGTAATTTTTCGGTTGGGTAAAGGGTTAAATTTACAGGCGGATTTTTGTGGTTCGGTTGAGTATAATGGTATTACTTTACAGCCCGATGGAGGGTATGGCGGTGTTCGCGAATCCGATGGATGATCGGTACGTCACGAAGCTCACGGACAGCGACGAGGAGTATTTGTTGCTGCGTTTTGGCATGCGAGGATGACAGTAGCGCGATGGAAGTTTGCGCCGTTGTGGCGACATGGACACTTGCGCCATCATCCCCGTTGTTGTGATGGCGCAATTGTCCATTTCACCACAACGGCGCAAACGTCTATGGCGTGGTCTTTCACCCAGTCATACATTGAAACGTGAAATTTTGGTACAGCCTATTTGGAACTGACCTTTTATAACTTTTTGCGCTCGATTCAATTGCACAATAGTTCCAAAATGTCATGTTCCCCATGAATTCGCCCCAATTATGAGCGCGTGCTGAGATTTACCATTGAAGAACCGGCATAACTGGCGGACCACGGAAAATCGTCGTTTAGTTCTCAAGCTAAAGGGATTCCGCACAATTTACAAAGCTGTTTAATTAGCGAGTTTTGGGGAACTCGCTAATTAAACACCGGTTCGTGCTTCCCAGTGACGTGCGCATGTGATCAGTTCATGTGTTATTCATGAAATGCTAGCGACGCGCACCGACCAGGCTGCGGTGAATTTTCGTGCGGCGCAACTTTCGCGGGTTGTCTGACACGGAATATATGAAATGCGAGTGGTCATTTTTCAGTGGGATTATGTAATTGTGAATTATTGGAAACAACTCCATCACAACTTATACCTCTTTCAAATCTCGCGAAAAATAAAGAATTTTCTAGTCTCTTTCTAGCCCCTACGCGTTCTTTTTCTTTTTCGCGTGGAAAATGAACGGGCTATGCATGATGCGGCAGAAATCTCACAGGTCCTGTGTATTTTGCACAAATGGGGCACTCAATTCCTCGCGGGGATAGTTGCAAATATTGAATATGCCTAGTGATTCCTAATCGTATCTACTCTCCTGTTTGAACCGACCCTTGAAAAAAGCTGGTAGAAGAAAGAAAAAAAGGCGCAAGTGTCACAATCGCGTGGTGTGCGATTGAGACTCCACTTATCGGATGAATTAATATAATTTTTCATAAAATGGGAGGAAATTTTAGCGGTGGAACACCCCAATACATGTTTTGGATTTGTTTTGTATACATAACTGGACTATACCGACTCACTATTTAGATGTTAATTGTGCAAGACCTTTTATGAGACATCTTCTGTAAGAGTGGACCTCCTGGGCATATTCTTTGCACTAGAAATCAACTTTTGGTCTCCGAATTGGCTGAAAATTTGGTTTTACGGTAAATCGACCCCGTAGATCACGAATCTGATGTCAGCTTGACATGAAAATTTTTCGTTGCTTCAGGGCACGAAAAAAATCCGAAAATTCGTCAAAAATAGGAAAGGAATCCGATATGTAAAATCAATGTGGCATTCAAATTTGCATCCCCAGGGCATATTATGTTATAAAAATGAGGCCTGTAACTTCATTTTGAACCTCATTTTCAGCCCATTGAAATTTTCAAACGGCCGTCGTGTAAAATTTTTGCACTAGGTGCAACGACATTCCATCATTTTTGGAATCTACGCACTCGATTACCCCATATACGTGAAAATCAGCCAAATCGGAGGTGACAATTTTGCTCCACAGTAGTGAGATTTTGCTCATTTCGTGGACATAGTCGTTTTTTCGCGCGCGCGCCTCTCCCTACCATCCCTCTCCCTACCCCTGTCAACGCAAGCATATCATATTCTGGTGATGCAATGAGCAAAAGTTCTATTACGGACTGACATCAAGAGCAGCAGGCTTTGATGCTTGGATCCTTTGTTATGAACTTTCAATTCAGGCAAGTCGTGAGATGGCGATACAGACATCACATATTTATGATTTTTTAAACTGAGAACCAGGCTTCACTGAGGCACATGCATGACACTAATGTAACAGCACTTCAATAGTGTACTGCATAGGGTTTATACCAGCTTCACTGGTATAGGTAGAAAATATGGGCTATGTGTTAAATGAGTGATGTCTGTATCGCCATCTCACGACTTGCCTGAATTGAAAGCTGATAACAAAGGA
>JACMIF010005491.1:0-10586 GCA_014805445.1 Diplogasteroides magnus | reverse complement strand
ATATATATATATATTTATATATATATATATATATATATATATATATATATAAAGAAACCCCATACGACGGGATAACAACAATGGAATTGACATCTTCTTAAGAATGGGTCGTGGTGCTCGCCCTATTCGCAGCTCTATTCCTTTTTCCTCCGATCGCCCCTAGTTTCTGGCCACACCGGCAGAGGTTGGCATAAGGACAGCGGAACAAAATATTGAAATATTTGCAAAAAGATGCAGGTCCCAAGATGACCTATGCAGGGTAATCTCGAATTTAATATTTTATGCTTTGTGGTGATAAAAACAATAAAAAAATAAAAGCATAGGATAGACGTGCAAAGGCGGTACGATAAGCATTTAGAAGACATCCGTCACTGAACGTGTGGGCAGACCCGGAAGCTGATGCAATCACCGTCACATGGTTGCGCGAGGACAAGAACGGCGTTGTGATGCGATTCGCTAAGGATAACGACGGTGCAACTGAGTAGGGTTTCTAAATCCACAGTAAAGTGCATTCCTCACTCGTCTATTCCACTCGGAGCGGTTGTCTTTCGCTCGCAGAGACGACCGCTCCAATGAGACTAGACGAATGAGAAATGCACTTCACTATTAATTTAGAACCCCTACAACTGAGCGTCGTTGCATGCAGATCTGGCAACAACAGAAGATTCGGAGTACCGTCATTAGGTTTGATATTTATTTTGATGCCCTTTCCCAATTTGAAGTCTCAAATCCTCATAGCAACATCGTCACTCATCATATGCACAAGGGTCTAAATCGGTAGTAGAGTGCATTTCTCATTCATCTAATCTCTGCGGAACGGTAGTCACTGTCTTCGATAGATAATCGCTCCCAGTGGGTTAGACGAATGAGAAATGCACTTTACTACCTATTTATAAACTGTACTGTTCATCACTGTTTCGGGGGGGGGGTGAACCTTGCATTAAAGTAGGAGGCAGGGGAGATTCCTCTCGTGATAATCGATACTCCGCGTCTATTCATTCCTCTCCGCTCCCTCACTTCTCACCGGTCGACTTCTTTAACTCCTATTACCTTACAGGCGTCCACCGGCGAATTGGACGGGCGATGAGTGGGAGAACACAGTGAATGGGAAGTTTCTGCACAAAACAGTCAACGAATGTCTAAAAGAGCTGACAAAGAAGTACTTTCGTTTCGTTTCACAAATCTGATAATTCGCGAGAAATTTCCCCTTGAAACGCGTGATAAAAGTCGCAATTACAGATCTGGAGGAATAGGCGAGATTGTAATTAACGGCCATATATACGACCGAGCTGCAGAAATGCTTCAGCCTATTCTGAAGCAAGGCCGAAAGCTGGTCCTTGAGTGTCCGATTCATATTCCCGAGGACGAACAATATTCCCATCTCTACACAACGAAGCAGCAACTGAAGCTTAGTAAATACTTTCTTCGAATCATCTTCCACGGCTCATACCAAAATACTTTGGTGAGGAACACTGTTCTCAACGACAAGTTTTGGGCAGGTGTATTCTTGAATTATTGTATCACGTTTGAGCAGAATAAGGTTGGCATTTTGATTAATTGGTGGGTTGCGTTTCACAGGGGATATATCAGCGACTATATAGTTGCTTTGATGCGTAACCCGCCAATTAATCAAACTGTCAACCTTAGAGCGAAGCCACCTTTTTCGCAGACAAATGGTAATAATCAAAAATTGTTAGTACCGTATTTCAGAAGCAGGACACGACACCTTGGAAGTTGATTCGCATGAATCGTTTCCTCTTAACTACGGTCGTCTCGAATCGATTCTCGGCAGAAGCGATATAAACAATCTGTATTTTAGAAGCGTGCAGGGACTAAGCAATGAGGACATTCGAAATGCTGTGCAGGTAAGATATATTAATTACGTCGCATGTTTTGAGCAATCCATGTGCATTCACCAACCAGGCCAACCACGGCTTCCATCCCTCCGGGGCGGTAGATCGGTAGTAACTACTATTACGAAAGGTTATGTACCCAGAAGCACTTTGAACAAGCAGGGTTACGTAGTCCTTCGAGCAGCTGGCCTAACCGGTGGACCTCACCTAGCGTCATCGCTTTGACGTGGTAGAACATTTTTTACCGTTGTGTATTCACAAAGCACGAACAAACAGAAAATGTATGGAAATTTTCAGTTGTTGCTCAAGACGTCGAAAAATATGTGCATCCTGGAAATGCAAGACGATTTCTCCGATACACAGCAAATGGAGCGGATTCTCTGTTACAAAATTGGCGAAGAGTCAATTGAATGGGTCAACGGGTTTCCTTTGCGAGGATTTCGATACACTTCATCAAATTCCATGCGGACCATATTCTTACGATTCAAGCTTCGTCTTGTCACGGGCATTATCATGAAAACCACAGCCCACCTTTGCACTTATTCAACATGTCCATATGAATTCAGAACAGACAACTGTTTCACTGCAGAATAAGAATAACACATGCATCAACGACCAAAATGTAAAATTAGCAATTTTTGCGTCGTACTTTATTATATATTTCGTTTTCTTTGTATGGTCACACAATTTCATTCTACTCTATAAACAATTATTATACATGCTCCAACTTTTTACACATCACACTAATGAGTTTTCTCAAAAGAACGAAGGATAGTATTATTGTGGAAAACAGATTTGATAAATTCCATGTCTCCTTTTGTGTATCCGAATATATTAAGGTGTCTTGAAACATATCTGCATGTTCCTGTGACCATAAGATTTTCATCGATATTTCGGTTGATACATATTCTATTGAGTCCAAAATGATTTTAAACTCAATTTTAATTTGTTTACATCAAAATATTTCAAAAAATAGCTTAAATTCGCACTTTCAAAGAGGAGTTCAAATATGTTTCATGATTCCAATAAAATGAAATTTGCACTTTGCGATCATTCTTTGAGACCGCCGAAATGTCACGTGTGTACCAGCTATATCAAGTCTGCTTTCCACAATAATAAGCGCTTTCTTTTCTCATTGCCTGTGTTTCTATTTCTTTCATCTCGTCGATTAAAATAGACATATTGTATGACACATTGTTTGTTTCACATCAAATAACGGAAATGAATAATTTTTATACGCCCTGCCAAGTTTAAGCTTTGACTCTTTAAGAGTCAAAGTGCCAGTGGCACTGTCAACAGTGTTGGTGAACAACATTAACTTGAAGTACACTAACGAGAAACAATTCAATTTTGTGTAGTGCCGCTTCAAGGAATGAAGACACAAAAAAGTTCTCCCTCGACTCATTTGGATCATGATAAGAAGGAGGGATTAACATTCATAAATGCGTAGAGACAGAAAAAAAGTGCCAATTCTTTTCAATATCCGATCACTTATCTCGATCCACACCCGAGCAAAGTCTCTGCGAAGCTCCACTTAGTATCAATTCTAAAAAAGTCGAGTAAAATCCGTTATCAAACACCTTAAAGATGCAGAAAAGTGAGATCGCGCAAGCGCCTCCCGACGGAGGAATCAGTACTGTTTTTTCTATGCGCTCTCTCATTTCCGCTCACTCTCTCCTCCTCCCAAGACATTAATTCCTACATACGTCGGGAGGCGATTCTGCGATCTCACTAAATGGCTTCTTTAAGGAAGTGTGCGAAAACACGGCAAAATGAAGAAGCAACATACTCCAAGCTGCATTTGATATTATGCCAATTCAGCGTGTATTTCGTCTTTCCCTTGTATAAATCGGTGCCGGCAGGGCATTTCGCTCGAACATACGCATTTCCAAGAGGCTAAACGTAAATATATGGATAAAATATCAGAATGGATATTTCCGTAGCAACGGTGAAACGGACATCGCGATCTTTGACCGTAGATAAAATTTAAGTAATATTATTCATATAAAGTGTACGATTTCTAACCGTGAACGTCGGTTGAGTGCAGGAAGCGACTGTTGCGGCACAGCTGATATGACCAAGCAATCATTCAGAACAGAGAGTCAGGGCTCGGATAAGAACGCCATGGAGTTCATGCATGTTCATTTTGTGTGTTCACGGTATTCAATTCTAGAGAACTGAGGCGAAACGAATCGGAGTTAGTCATGTAAACCGACTTCATATACCGATAGCGAACGTCCTCTTAAAGGTACACTCCGCGGCGCCGAGTATTGCAAACTGATATTAGACCCGGTAGCTCCTTTAATTGAGCTTTACTCTAATTTGTGCATCAAAATGGACTACTGGAGAATGCTGTGTACATTCTGAGCTAGGACCTCACATCGCTATGAAGCTACAATATCAATTTTTCGTCCCATTCGCGAATTAGCACATTTAAATTCTACCGTGTCTGACGTCAGTTTGCGATAGAAATCGGCGCCCCGGACTGTACCTTTAATTTCGCTCTATCGCATCGTTCGTGTATTTGAAAAAGTTTCGCTATTCTGTTTCCATCATTTTATGACCATAGATTCAATTGGACAATGTTACCTCGCGAGTCCATCGCAATCGTTGCAGAGTGGTTGTGGCATGGGGCAGGATTCGTTTCTGCATTGATTCGAGGATTGAAACATGACCCATTATGGGTAATTAACAGGGTGTGGAAATGAAGCAGAAGTGCATTTTTCTGTCATCTAATTCCCTCGGAGCGATTGCCTCTGTCATGCGATAGATAACCGCTCCGAGGGAATTAGACGACAGGAAAATGCACTTCTGCTTCCTTTCCACACCCTAATTATTATCTCAGAAGAATGTTGAATGTTCGGATTGAAAAAAATAATATTCGTAAAATTTACTTGGTCTCGAGCATCACACGCTCTCGTTTCCTGATAATTTGATCATTTCATCGCGATACCAAGATCCGTTAGCACAGAAAACGCTGGAGACGAACTGAAAATGTTTTTACTTGCTTCATATCAGTTATCTGCTTTGCCAATGTAACAGAGTGCGTTACCATTTCATCCACCCTCATTTGCATTTTATTGATTCGAGTTACGTTGTCTTTGCATGCCATGGAGGATCCATCAGCCTGAATAATCGAAGGAACATATCAGACAATTTGTGCGAAAGTGGTATTATGCATGTAAACTGAACTGATATACGGAGTACGAATGCTCACTCAATTTCGTCCTACCCATTCTTCACTACTGGTGCTATTTCGTCGTTTCTCGGACCATTAGACATGATTTTGAATAGGTTTCACACACAACATGTAGAGGATGACTTTCAACATCGTTCACAAGAATTATAATACGTACCGTTCGAATGCCCGGATAGCGAAGCAGCGAATTGTCTTCATTTATGACTGTGCGTAAGATGTTACAGGCTATAAAATAAATGCTAGAAATGAATTTCCTGGTCAAAGTGAAACTGTCACCAAGTTTTGGAGATCCAACCATTGCATGGGTGTAAATAAATTTGAATAAAATACATAATCACCATCATCAGTGCAGTATTCCCTGCTGTAGAAGGAGTAGTTGTTAGAGCACGTCTTTTGAGGATCAACCTAAAAAATCAATGATATTATTCACCAATTAAAATGTGATAAACTCACAATGCCCAGTAGAGCGCACCGATCGGGAGATCCACTACTTAGTGCAAAACCAGCGCATTTGGCATTCTAAGATACGAATTCGACATAAACAGAGCATGAGGTGGCCCTACCCCAGTACAAGCCTTTTCACAGTCCACAATCTCATTGTAGCTCATGACTTGCAACGCTTCTCGTTTCGTTGTTGAAATGTTGGGAATGTAACAGTCTCGAGACAGCTAAAAATCCATGAATGAATTAAAACAAGAAAAAATACGTTAACAAGCTTGTTTTCTCATTCGACTGGCTACTATAGTAGAGAATGTTTCTGGACAAGAGTCCAAGTATTATGGGAAGTGCTTACCACACGGGAAGTCATAATTGTCAACAGGAAGACGAGAATCATAACTGCAGCTGGATAGGGCGAGATGGAGGAGGAAGTGTCTACGTTTTCGTTCTAGATGTTTGAAGCAGAGTTGTATCCAGCCTCATTCATGCTGTCTCTATCCTCTTCTTAGGGACAGAGAAGAGTAATAAATATTCGTGAGATCCCCATCATCGAGCAGTCAAGTGTTGCGTGTATACGCACTCCACACAGGAAGAAGGATCCCTCTCAAGCAAATCCGACTGAAAAATATACATTAGGGTTTCAATATCGGTAGCAGAGAGCATTCGTCCGTCGTCTATTCACTACCAGCGGTTGTTTCGCGATAGACGACCGCTCCACGAGATTTAGACCACAGAAGAATGATATTGCAAAATTGAACAACAATGCTCTATATCGTATTATGAATACATTATATAATAGTAGGGTGTCGCTAATGGGAGAGCTCCCGGGAGTCCCGGCGTGGAATGAATGAGGCAGTCCTCCTCCCGGGAGGAGAAGGCAAATGAAGAAAGGGCAACGGGATCCCGTTGACCTTTCGTCATTGGCTGGGACTTCCCTTCATTTCAAGTGATCCCATTCATGAGGCCGGTGTTCTTTACTGCACAGTCTTCTACGTGTTTGCCTCCTATCTATGTATCATCTTTCGAAAAGAAATTTGGAGCTATAAGGTTGGGAGAAGGTCGGCGCAAAAATCGAGATGTCGACCGTTCAATTTTTCGCCAAGAATTACTTTTGCAATAATTATGAAAATAAAGCATCAAGTGACGGTAGTGAAATAGAATCAGTCCCAATTTTCGAATATTTTTCTTTGGACTGTGACTCTTTCTTGAATAAATGAAGTCGAGAAAGGTGTTGTACTATACTCTGATTATCAATGCAGCACACTAACGGGCTTCTGAAAAAAATTGTTCCAATTCCTTGCGGTATCTACCAAAATTAGTGAGAGTCCCAGACAATGGATAAAGGTCAACGGGATCCCGTTGCCCTTTCTTCATTTGCCTTCTCCTCCCGGGAGGAGGGCTGCCTTACTCATTCCACGACGGTATGCCCGGGAAGAGTTTGCGACACCCTAGCTGGGAGCCATTGTAGCACTTTGCCACAATATCGTCGTGATTAGTGCAGAGGAAATGTTCCGCTTCAATGCCTTGTACTCCTCGAATCTGTTGTCTGTGACTGCACAGTGAAATGAGGACGAGGGAGTGGGCAATCGATGCTATTTAGCTGTTGTCTATGTCTATTTAGCTGTTGTCTATTACTGACAACAGGGCTAAGAATGACAGCAATGAACGAAGCCTCTAGTCTCTTGTGCCGTAGGGGTGCAAGCAAATCACCGCCAACAGGCAGCGGTGTTAGATTCTACTGAAGCACGTCATAATTCAGTTGTCTGTTGCCTTTTGAGCAGATATGCGATATTCTCAAATTGGTTTTCCACGCGAATTCTTAAGCGCATCCGACAATGTCGATTCAAGCCTAAGTCTTCTAGACACAATCGCACACATTGGTAAGCAGTTGGGAATGACCCATACTAGGGTCGGCTGAAAGACTTACAATCTTTCGCCCCTGTCTTACCTATGCAAAAGTCACTTTTCAAGGAGAGAAGACTGATGAGGGGAAAGAGATCAACACGTGGGCATAGGGGGAAAGGTTGTAGCGTTTCAGGATGATTATTTGGAGAACTTTGATCCTTGATGTTTTGCTCTTTCTTCTCAAAAAAAACAAAATAGCCCTAAACCCCTAAAAAGAATACCATTGGAATTCTCTCGATGCGGCAAGTCCAAATTTAACATTTTGAACAATGATTTCGCAATAATTCTCAATTTTGTCATAACTTTCAAAAATTCACACAAAATCCCTAAATGCGACTATTTCAATTTTAACCTCAGTTTCTGATAGCTCAAGATAGCACTAAACTTGCAAAAAATACAAAATTACCATATTTTGTCATCATTTAAACTTCGTCATCATTTTGAAAAATATGCCTAAATTACCCCCTTTGTCCGCATAGTAAGTGCACGGTTTTTTACATCTTATTAGGAGGCGTTGAGATGCGGCCAACGCCCCACGTTTAAAAACTGCACAACACGAGTTGCTGTGATTGATGATGGCACGTGCTGCGCATAAAAAACAACTGCGAATTAATGAAATCGAATGCAATGAGAGATATTAGGGTGTCGCAAATGGGAGTAAGGTGCATCATAGCTGCCTGTTCCCTCATTCCGACCTGTTGTCTATGATGAGCGAGATAGGATGAGTCGCTGACGCAAACAGACAAACGAGATGCACTTGATTCCCATTTGCGATACCCTACTAAATATACGAAAAATGTCCTCTGACTTACTCCGCTGCAGATCAACGTGATCGGAAGTGACGATGTGACAAGTAAAACACAGAGGAAAAATCAAACTGAGGGACGGGTATTAAAAGCCAACTTCTCTCATCTTGTGAATCATTGAATTCTCGCCTCTTATTTTACCATATTCTGCTTCGAGATTGGGGCAGCCTGCGGCTATCGTTTCGTGTCCCCGCCATATGCGTTAGATGTTTGAATATACTAGATGTTGCAAAATGGTATACGAAGAAATGCGATGGCGAAAAGTAGATGAAACCTAATAGCTCTACCAATTTCAAACGACATCACCTCTTATTCTCTCCGGTAAGCGGTTTGACCAATTCCCACTTCGGGTAAACGAAAACCCTGAATTTCACCTACCTTTTCCCGCCCGGCACGGATTCCAATCCTATACTGGGTAGGATTATCGGAATGATGAATGCGTATCTTCATTCTGTGTGTAGTCTAGTCACTCGGAACGGTGAAATAGCCAACCATTTTGGGTATATAAACGGCTTAATGCGGAGCTATGGCATCGAGCTCATTCCTCCTCCCAAGTTTCTGTAACTGTTTTACCGAGTTCAATCTTATGACTCGTGGTTAATCACTTGGACAATAATGCTCATCCTTTGTAATTCAGATGTCGACTAAAGTTCTCTTCTTCATTCTCTTCTTCACCATTGTGGCGGTGCAAGTCGGTACGTGTCACGCTTCCAAATAAATACAGTATTATTCATGTAAACTGGACTAATATCCGAGTACGAATACTACCCCTGATTTGGTGACTGTAAGACGGTTACTCTCCCATATTTACATGCTATTTCGACGCATTAACTGTCTCTACATGTGGAACACATTTCACTTCAGATTACACGAATAATAATTACGTTTTTCTTAGAATCACAGCCCGTATTCCCCGGAACCCGCGTTGGAGCCTGTGACCAGGTCTGCCCGAGAATTCAAACTGAATGAAACGAGTGCTGCAGGTTTGTCTCCCTGATTATTAGGGTGGGCACAACGATCGTTATAGCAAAACGACACTCATTTCGTATCTGCATCCTCCATTCCGATTCGGGCTCGTTCATTCTATTCATCTAATTTCATTCCAAGCGGTCTTCTATATGGAGTTAGAGACGACCGGGCAATGGAGGACTCAGATACGAAATGAGTGTCGTTTTGCTATAACGATCGTTGTGCCCACCATACTGAATAATTCAGTGAATATCCTTGTTGCTTATTATTGTGGAAAGCGGACTTGATATAGCTAGTACACACGTGACATTTCGGCGGTCTCAAAGAATGATCGCAAAGTGCAAATTTCATTTTATTGGAATCATGAAACATATTTGAACTCCTCTTTGAAAGTGCGAATTTAAGCTATTTTTTGAAATATTTTGATGTAAACAAATTAAAATTGAGTTTAAAATCATTTTGGACTCAATAGAATATCAACCGAAATAACGATGAAAATCTTATGGTCACAGGAACATGCAGATATGTTTCAAGACACCTTAATATATTCGGATACACAAAAGGAGACATGGAATTTATCAAATCTGTTTTCCACAATAATACTGACTACAGTAAACTTCTATAGCATCCCAGATCTGGTTTTGCAAAGGTTGTGAAAACGATTTCAAATCCGAGCGAATTCGCTATTCCTCAATCGATTTCAGAGTAAAGGCGAGAGTGAAAGATTTGGGGTTCTAAATTCCTCGGACAATTTCCTTCTAGTCTCAATGACATCTCTCGTAGGATATTGCAAATTGGAAAATATTGACAGTCGTTCATTTCTAGCCGTCTAACATCTCTACAGCGCGGTGATCGCGGCATTGTAGAGAATAACGCTAAGGAATGAAGTTAGATGGCTAGAATTTAGCGACTGTCAATAATTTCCTATTTCAGACACCCTAATTTCTCGTCTTTTCAGAGCGCACGGTTATCCGGGAGGAATGGATGCAGGATGGTGCTTCTTCAAACTGGCATTTTGCAAGAAGTAAAGACCTCGAAATAGAGGACGATCTATCCAATCCCATGTCTACCATGTCACTATTCTAATATCACAGTACATTATATCGATATGTTCTCCTGTTAAACACATATTCGCGCGCATACAATGCATTGTTTCAGGCATTGAAAAATTCTGAATATATTCATTTTATCACATCGAAAGCATGACCTAGGCAAACATTTAGTTGGTCAACTAAACCTCATACAAAGAATATCAGTTCAGTTCCAACTAGACTCTATAACACGAGCTCTGTGAGAAAGGCAACCATCCCCTGGTACAATTTTGTCAAGATGAATCTAGTGCCAATCTAGGTAGTGATTGTTGAAGTACTATGCCTAGGTATAATAATAAAATTTAGTATGTGCCCCCATCACCTT
>JACMIF010005490.1:0-10586 GCA_014805445.1 Diplogasteroides magnus | reverse complement strand
AGTGCTTCAAGAGAATGTTGTAGTTTGTAGTTGAAATTCGTTTTCAAACTACAAACTACAACTTTCTCATTTTTTGACATCTGCATTACGGCTGTTTAAATATTTTTTAAATATAAGCTTTCGGCTTTCTATGTAATCAACGATGCTTATCAACGCTATGTTGTCAGAATGGTTGACCCAGAATCTCCATTTTTTACTTCTTTAATGTTAGGGAAGACTTCCTTTAGACCTTCGCGGCAAGGAATGAAGCAGTCTTCTTTTCGTGCATCCTTAGTCCACTCTAATATCTTTTACTGTGGCCAAAGTCTACGTCTTCAACAAAAGTGCTGAAGCCAACTTAGCGGTTATTCACTTGTCAAAAACAGAGTAAGATAACTTCAATGTCAGATTTATGCTGGCGTACATAAGAAATCGCGTCTTCTGTGGGAGATGCATGTTGGGACAGTAAAAGGGCAATTTTGTGAAAGATCGGTACGTTCGATAACCAACCGCTTCACAGAGAGTGGACGGATGAGAGATGCACTTTTACCGTTTTCGAAACCTTAATTAAGTCACTCCCACTATTGTTCTATCGGGCGGTGAAGCTCCTGAGTATGAGGTTGGTGCATATTTTTCTCACACTTTATAAATGCAGTTCTACAAATCTGATATTCATGTTTATATATAATGATACGTTGCTTGGTTGCTGGACATGCACTGCCAGCACGTGTGCATAGTACATTTTTGTGATCAGAGAAATTCCGGTCCCAGAGATATCTATACACGAAGCATCCAAAGAGCCGAGTTTGGAAGTATGCTGCCGTTGAGAGAAACGATTTGCTCAGCTGCATTAACGGTGGAAAATGCTTCCCCGTACGCCTTTTCTTTTGCTGTTGAATGATGAAACATGACGAGGAGAGCAGAAAATGCTCGGTGATCTTTTGTTTCTTTACGAGTGACGAAATTTGGTCGATCGCTCATACTTACGAGCATATGGAGTCATGGATGGAGCGCCATGATGGTGAAATTGATAATGAGGTAGCTAAATGAAATCATGATTGCGCCAAAGTCCATGGCGCGACAGGAGACGGCTTGATTCTGGTCACACCGATAGAAAATGTATTTATGAAGAACTTACATCTAGTGTTATTAAAAACTTATTTTATTAGAATAACAAACAGCTAAGTGTTGAAAGTGGAAAATACAAAAGGATGCCACGAGCCGGGACCGAACCGGCGACCTTTAGATCTTCAGTCTAACGCTCTCCCAACTGAGCTATCATGGCTGATGGTAATACATGTAGGACAGTATGTCATATAGATTATAATCTTCAATCTATGACCCACCCCGCTATAACAGTTACTGAAGACTGATTAAATCCGTCTCTGAAACAAGGGTTCTAAAACGAAAAATATGCGTATTTCTCATTCGCGTTCTTTCTGCGGAGCTGTGGTCATTCTGTTCCACTTTCTTGAATTGTTTCTTATCATTCGCATCTCCCCGCCGCTTGAATCGATTCTGCCCTTTTTGATTGTGAAAGAGAAGGGAACACGAATACAGACAGTACATCAATCGCTTTATCGTCTCGATAAAAGGAAATAGAAATCGATTAATCTAGAAATGTTTATCCATGTTGAGTTGGTCGACCGACTAGCCATATGAAGAAGTCCGCAATGCATTCATAGGTGAAGTCGGGAGGAAGACTGCCTCCAGGAAGACGTGCATCGTCGTTTACACGAAATTCAGCTCATTCTTGTGGTTTCGGAAGGAGCGATTGGCCCATCTATTCGACTGGGTCGATGAAAGAAGGCTTGGAGATGTGGTCATTCACGGTTCCGATGACATATGCCAGATAGTCGTGAGCTCATCAATTTGAAGAATCCTTCCAACAGTTCCCTAGGACTCTTGGACGACCGTGTAACGAGTGGGACAGGCTCTAATGAGACTTGGAGTACTGGAGGGGATGAGGACACCATTCAGCTTCGTTCGTGTTCAGGCAAGATGTGCTTGCGGGCGAAAGAAGCATCTCCATACAAGATTGAAGCTGAAAAAACATTGAATTCATGGTGGAACACCAATGCGAGCTCCTTCATATTTTAACTATTTCCTCATGTAAAAATCGCTATATATCATATTATTATTGTGGAAAATTAACTTGATATACCGAGTAGACGCACTCCGTCTGGCTGACGACCGTGCACTCTCATATTTGCGTGCTGTTTCGTCGTTTCTCTGATCATTGGCCATGATTTTGAATAAGTTTCACGGTCAACATATAGAGGCTGACTTTCAACTCCGTTTACCACAATAATAAGAAACTACAAACCTTGTCTGATGCGTTTCTTTCGTACACCGTGGCAGATAGGCGTCCTTCCCACGAGGCATTTGGTCGCCTGAACAATAAGTATTTATTTTTGATATGAAGACAGACAGATCATACGGGGTTGCATGCCTTGCAGGTTTGCCGTCCGAGATGTATGTCAACGACTTGAAGCAGTGGAAAATCGGCTAGTGGGGCATATCTGAATTATAAGGTTGCAAAAACACACTGTCATGCTTGTTTCATGCTCACCCCTTCTTGACAAGGGTCCAGGACCATTCCACCCTTCTCCTTCCATGGACATCGATATTAGCCGGTGTCATAGTTACGTGGAATCTGGCGAGTTCGTTTCTTGATTGTTTAGTTGTCCAAAGTATTTGTAACTTCATAAGCTGTTTGAGAAGTCATTTCCCTTATATGCGAAGGGTTCTGCTGAGGTGATGTAGGCACCTGAAAATGACCAAATTAGGAAGGGAAAGCTGAAAATTGCAGGGGAAAGTGTATCGAAGGAAGGAGAAAGAGAATGAATGGTTAGGGAGAAGAAAAGGCTACGATGAATCATAGCAGGATTGTCATCAGACAATGTTAGTGACAAGGAAACAACTAGAACGGGATTATGGTTGGCAGTTTGACTACTTTATGGGTTGTGTTTCAGATTGAATATGAATAGAATATATTCACAATCTAAAAAAAAGATTCGAACTGCCAACATTCATAAATAGATCGTGACGGAGAACGTGTATTCTGAAAGTGAATGGAAGCCAATTCATTCAGCCATCTGCTATTAGTTCTTTATCATCATAATTCTTTTTGTTACAAAAAGCACACTTCGATTGTTTTGTTTTAACAAGAGCTTTATTCGTCTGTACAAAAAAAAATTTGAACAAAGTAGGAGGGACTTCTCAACACAATTCACACCCTACTGAAAAAATCGAACGTCCTTCTCCTCCTTCGTACCCTTTCAAACTCATTTCCTTTTGCCGATGGAGTGCATTGAGATATATACATGTTCGTCATTTATTTAATTTTTAAAGAGGGAATCAAATAGAGTTTATACATTTAATCAAAATGGACTCAAAACGGAGAACGGCAGCTGCGACCTCTGGTTCTCTTCTTGATTGTTTTGAAGTTCAAAGCTTTTAAAATCCTCATTGGCTGTTTGAGAAAGCATTTTGCTTGTATAATAAGGCTCATCTGAGATGATGTAGGCACCTGAAAATGACCAAAGATAGCATTAAATGCTAAAAATTGAAAGTGTATCGAAGGAGGAAGAAAGAGAATGAATGGATAGGGAGAAGAAAAGGCTACGGTGATTCATGGAAGGATTGTTTCAGACAATGTTGGTGACAAAACATTGAGGAGAGGGAAACATGCATTTTGGAAGCATCACACTGACACTGAGACAAGTACAACACAATATTTATCCACACGCTCGAGGAATCAAGGGTGGTATTCGATTATGTAGACATAAACTTTTTGTCCCAATTCATCTGTGTAATGAGTCCTCTCAAGAAAACTGATAGAGTGCTGGAGTCTTGCTCGAGACGTTCCTTAGCAATAGTACTCATCTTGGTTTCTTTGGCAGAGCGCAGTACAATTCAACTCCAATCTACTGCATTTCTACGTCAATCTAACAATACACTATCGACAAAAAGTATTTTGCCACAAATCTTTCCTCTGTTATCTCAGCTCTCGGTTTTCAAAAAAATCAGAAATTTTTCATGACATACTAGACCACATGGGAAGTATAAGCTTAATAGGACGACCCTGTATCTCGAATGACCGCTTCCCCATAAATAAAAGAATGTTTATAGGGTATTCAAAACGTTGCCATTTTTTAGTTTGGGGTCCAAAGCATCAGAAATTTTTATTGAAGGTAGATCACCTCAGGAGTACTTCAAAACAACATGGGCTTGAATTTTGGTCACATCCCCATGGCAGGAAAAATCGGCAAATATGACCTTTTTCGCACTTTTCCTACCGCCCTGCACAGGGGCAAAGGAAAAAAAATGACTGTCTATATAACCGATAATTATGCCGGGGGTAGTCGGGCAACTTCCCTGAAAATTTCATGAGCCTTGCTCCTCATCTGGCTAAAATCGGTATTTTTGGTGAGGGGCGCCTGGGGCGCTTGTCAGATGTCTGAGACTTCTACGCCGGCAATAGCTGATCTACCGAAAGTTGCCATATTTTGGACAAAGGATGCCAATAGCCATAGCCAACACCGCAAATATATAGCTCCACTATCGGTTCCTCTAGACTTGTTTTTGTAAGAAATGTTTTTCTAAATATTTGACCATGATACCCGTATCATGGTCAAAATCAACATGTATGGGTATCATGGTGCGAAAACTACCAATAATTGTGAACGGATCACAAACGAGAGGCTCAATATTATTTATGTTTCATAGGGCTCTGATAAGAAGAATTTATGCGATCTTGTGATCTGTTTGCCATATATTTCGAATTTTATGAAAAATATATAGAGCCCAGACGAATACTTGCGCCGTTCTTATCATGACTGCGATGGCGCAACTGTTCATCTCACCATTATGGCGCAATTATCTATGGCGCCAATGTCTCTCACCCTCTCCATGAATCAGGAGAACCACAATGTTTGACACTGTCGTCCGTTCCTCCTCCCTAGAATAACAACAGAGTGCACGGTAATAGCGAGTGCACATTATGTTGTGTATGGTGAAGACTATACTCTGCAAATGAACCGACTTGCAGAAATGTCTGCAAGACAACAAAATTATACTTCCCCCTTGAATGTATGCCTCTTATCGTTGAAACATATTCAATAACAGCGGTCATTGACTAGACCAAACAAATAAACGAATTGCGCAAATGAGAAGTCGACAGGAAGAATCTGAAAATATGAAAAACTGCAGCGCCGTGAACTGTTGCGCCAGAATCGGGGGAAATGGACAATTAATGTTAAGCGCATCTGTGCATTTCACCATTGCGGCGCAAATGTCCATGGCCATCCGTCCGAACTTTGCACCTGTTCGCTGCTCCGATATGACGAGACAGCAGGTCAACAACATTGTGGATGGGATGTTATCTGGCTTGGCTCTCTAGAACCCTTAATTTTTCACGGCTATGTTTAAATGGCTTCAATCTAAACTCGATCATCGGACCGTTCGATAGATAGGATAAATCCACTGGATATTTTCAGAGTTGTGTTGTGCAACACCGAGGTTACTTATGATCGACATACTTGTAACCTCAATTCGGCATACCCTGCTTGTTCTTAAATTAAATTCTTGATATTAACAAATTGAAGTTATGTCCATTGTTAATAGCCATAATCTCTGTGTGCAAGGAAAATTATGCATGAGAAAGGATGCAAAAATTACGTGTAATCTTTTTGCGCCTTTTCTCATGCTTGCAAATGAAGTAAAGCATCAATTCTGCAACAAGAAAATAACGACTAAAAACAACGAGGGATAAACACAAGAGCACCAGCGACGGATATTTGCGCCGCAATGGTGCAATTGACACTCGCGCCATGAGAATCACGAGAACGATGACGCTTCTGTCCATTTCACCATTATGGCACCAATTTCGCCGGCGTTCTTGTTTTTCAGCCCACTCTTTCTCTCACACTGATTGTGACCATAGAGGAACTGAACGAACAGGCACAACGACTTACGCTTCATTTCCTCATCTCGATCCATTATAAGTTAATAATTCGGTAATTTATCTAAACAACAGCTAATTCACTAAAATTATTGAGAATATGAAACAATCATTATATTGACTGATTGAAACGTATATTATTAAAAACGTTATTCCGAATAAAATTTGTGAAATGTAGAATGAAAATGTCATGTTCGTCATTTTTTGAAGCATCAAACATCTCGCATTAAGCAACATAAGCAGCACGCTGCAAATTCCAAGCGTTCTTGATTTTCACACCACGCCTGCTGCGGAAAGGCATATAAACCCAGCGTTATAGGCGCTCAAACACATGTCAATCGGCTCCATCTGAAACTTGACCATTTCTCCGCCTGTATTGCCTTTTCAAAGCTGAGGTCGAAAATAGTGTGCCCCAGTTTCTAAGCGACAGTTGTTTTTGCGCCTATCGTTTTTCCCCAAGAGTCGCACAAGTTCTTGCGTCCCGAGAAGAAATTAGTGAATTATCAGGATCGTGAGAGCGATGCGTACCCACGGCTTCATCTGCGCCTTCTTCGCGGTTGTTGCGTTGGTGTCAGCAGACAAAACTCCGGAGAACCATACGGCCGTGAGTTTCATGGATCTTCTGGCATGCCCGGTAGTCCGCAGCCCACCTAGTTTCTCTGCTAACTCTTAAAGCTTCGTAAATTGAATAGAAGCAAACATATTGCTCAAGCGAGAAGTAATGTTTGCTCGTTAGAGGTAGGCTGCACAAAAGATTTTTGTAATAATCTGATCTTGATTACCAATAATATGCCCCAGGTTCACCACTGAAGCGACGAAAAGAAGGAGGGCAGCGTGATCGAAGCGGTCGAGGAAATCCTCGAGGCCATCGCCAAGCAGTTGAAGGTGATCAACAAACTTTATTGATTGATTTTTTATCGATTATTAATATATTTTCACGATTATCGATCCTGAATTGAGTCATTTGATAGATGTATGAGCGCAGTCGCACAGAAAATGCTGGCAGTGACGTTGCCAGCTAAGGGAATGGCAGTTTGAAAATGTCGCTATGTCATTGTCGTTCTAATCGTCTGTTTCAATATAGATGGAATTTCAGAATTCCACAAAATACCCTCATGAGCGCAGAGGCGGTGTGGCCACTATGAAGATCCAGACGTTCACCAAGGTATCCAAGCGTCGATTGATCGATCTGACACAGCTGAATGCTGCTGCCGGAGGGTTTAATAATAACGTGATGTAACAACCTATGTATTTAGTAGAGTTGGCAAATAGACTGCGAGTTTCGCTATGTTTCAAAGACCATTTATCATGGCAGTTATTACTACAGTGAAACATACCCATCCACGCAGTCTAACTCCCAAGCTTATAGTCTAGCAATAATTTGAATCCTGGAAGATGGTGCTACTGAAATATTATCTTTTAGCAAAAACTACAAATTGTTCAGAGGCCTCGCTACACATCCAGGCGCCCTCATACGCTATACAACGTTTCCGATGAAGAAGAGAAGCATACAACGACGGTGAGGCAGCTTAAGCGTGCTCACAAAATATTAGCTATTGAGCTCATTTAAGAAAATAAAAATGAATTATTTTTAAAAAATCAGTTCGAAGTCATAATTCTTTAAGCCCATCAATCCCGCTGCCATTGTGAACGACCTCGGGTCGCTGCACCCCTCAAAGAAAACGGTAATGTGAAAGGTTCACAATGATAAGAGGCCACATATAAAAAACTGCCACACCGCTTCTAAGTACAAACCTTTTCTTGACGGTTATTTTTTTAAATCAAAACTGTCACATTTGCAGCAGAGCATCACAAAAAGAAATCTAGCAGTAAATGCAATTTGGAGTAGCACGATGACACATGCTGATTTTTTATCTGTTCAAAAGAAGCACATTTTTCAAAAGCAGCACAAGAAGATCCATATGATAGGGTGTCGCAAATGGGAATAAAGTGCACCATAGTTGTCTCTTCACTCATTCCGACCGTTATTACATGATGAGCGAGATAGAATGAGTCGCTGATGCGTGCAAACAAACGAGATGCACTTTATTCCCATTTGCAACACCGATCATTCAGGTGACCGAGCCATCGATCATCATCGAGGACAAAACCATCGAGATTATCATTGACGGCAAGCTGAATATCAGAAAGAAGGTGAACGAGTATGCAATGGCGCTAGAATTGGCAGAGTGAATCGCCAAGTGCATTCCATCTCTCTGTGCTCTCTATCGCGCGGTCACATCTATGCACCAGAAATTATCGGGTTCAAGAGAGCGCAGAAAGACGGAATGCACTTTGGGATTCACTCTGCCAGAACTAACTGTAAAGCTCGCGAAACAGCCCATGCCAACTTTCAGTTAGAACTCGTTTTTACCCAAATGGTTCAAATTCTAAGGACGATCAATGTAGTTTTCATTACAGCTCCGTGATAACAGAAAAGCTGCCGAAAAAGACACGACTATTGAGGAAACGGATGAGGTGGGAAAACGTATTTAAAAAATAAATAAAATAGAGAGATCATGAGATTACGATGCAGCTAAATTGCCAACTGCCGATAACCGAAACGTTCAGAAGGAGGGGAAACATCATAAGCATAGCATTGCGGAGACGCTGACGCGTCACCATCCTGTGGTCAGGAGGAGGCCCTTGTGATAACACCGCATTGCTTCATGATCGGATGACAATAAATTCTTTTAAAAATACCGTATCAAATGTAAATGTCTGTAAAACACCAACGACAGAGCATCAATTACTTCATTCGCATAAGCACACAGCATTTTTGGACAAGAGAAAAGCGAATTTTTAAACAGGGGAATAGTGCTTATTGAATGAATATAAGATAAACGTTCGTATTCTACGCAGATGAGATTGTTTAAACAGCAGCAAACTGTTGGAATTGTTGTGTTTTGTAGACTTTACAGTCCCGAAAACTGTATGAGATAGTCTTCGTTGGCGGCCGTGGAAACGCCTGAACAATTAATTACATTTCCGGAGAGGACAATTTGTTCCGCAGAAATAGAAGCACCTTGATTAGGTATCCCAAAATTGGTAATTTGTAAATCGCACCGGTCACTCCGCGATGCTTGCTGTACTGCATGGCGACGAGACTCATCTCAACTTGGTCGTCCATCGTGTGCCGATCCACCTACATCATTCTCAGTTGAATTAGGTCAGATTCTGTGTCAAACGTTTTCTTTCGCATCGTAATACAACAACTATAGGTCACATAAGGCGCCAGCCACTATCGCTCGAACGATGTGTGATCAACTATTGTGTAGAAACATAGTAGAAGCAATTGTGAGCTGACACGTTCTAGAGACTACAATAAAGTACGGTGTGGCATCAGTCGTGTCAAACATCTTACAGGATGTCCGCCCTCGTCTTGCAGTCTTTCGATCACTTCATGGAGAAACGCCTATATTTTCAAATTTTCAGATTTTTTTGAAATCTAAAAATTTCAAACCTCGGGAAATTCTTCCTCATACACGACGTGGAAGTGGAACTCCTCCTTATTTTTTCTGCAAAAATATATGTTGAAATATATGCATATATGAAATAAGATATGCTCTAGTGAACTCTCTCCTCGGATTACGGTAACTCACTCTTTGGACGCCGTGAGGTTGTTCGGATATCTCAGCATGAGACGACGTATCTTGGCCGCGACGCCAATGTCCTTCGTGTACATAGCAGCCGTGAAGAGAACCTTAAAATTACTGTGTTTATCCCGGAATGGAATAAAATATTCCGCTTGCTTTTTTACACCAGGAATAACTATCGGAACTCCAGCAACATCCGGAACGTTTTAAAGAACGATATTCACCGGAACATGCCCGCTGAGCGCGTAGTGGTTGCCGCCGATCGTCATGGCGCCGTACGCCCCGATATGAAATTGTAGGGTGTCTAGTGTAATATGCAAAATCTTATTGTTAATGTTCGGTGCAATTTCAAAATTTCTCGTGCATACAAAAATGAAATACTGACAATATCGTGGTCCACCATGTGCGTCATGATCACGGGCGAGAATGGCAACCTCAGCGGAACGTCCACCGAATCTGGCAACCAGTCGTCGTTCGCCTGAATCAGGGAAAAGTTCAAATTCATTATTAACGCGCGGGAATTCAAATAGTAATTTTGAATGATCAAAGCTCGAATTCAAAATATGATTTATTCAACCTCGTGGCCGTAGAGGTCCATGAAGCTGTTCATGGCGAAGTTGGCAACGAATTCCTCGGCGCCGAATCTGGGACAAAAAAAATCTTCTTAAATAGAAACTCTATTTATATTCTATTTCTATTTCTTAATCATTATTTAGATCACAATGACGTCATCAATCGATACTTGGGTTTCAATGCAATAATATTAGGGTGCTCCAAAAGTTCCCGGACTATTTCGATTTTCTTGAAATATCTCGAAGGAAACTGAGTTGTATTACTAAACAGCTATTGCATAAATATGTCCTAGTCCACAAGTGTTTACCATTAGCAGGTGATGACGTCAGTCCTTCTGGTGACGTCATGGCAGTCGATTTCCCAACACCAATTTTGACCCCCAAAAACTTCTTCATGCCAAATTTTCTTTCTACGTGGTCGAATATTCGATGTTAGATATTCTAAAAAAATATGTAATCATTTCCCGAACAAAA
>JACMIF010005488.1:0-10587 GCA_014805445.1 Diplogasteroides magnus | reverse complement strand
GCGGTCCCACTCGTTTCTCCAGGCCGATACCTTACAGCGATTCAACGCTACCAATTCCCCGACCCACGGAAGGATAGGCGCCTTGGTTGGGCGGAGGCGGAACCGACCGGGATTGAACCTAAATTTAAGCGCAGTCGAAAGGCATAGGGCTGGAGACTCAAAAGGGACGGAAATCGATCTGTCGGATCTTAGGGCCCCCAAGATACGAGAACCCCTATTATGGCACTACTTAGGATATTCAGAGAATAAAACGGATTTGGAAGTACAAATAAGACAAATCTAACGCCAAAATAATCCATAATAATGAAGAACAGCGGCAAAAATAAGAAACAAGGAATATCGTAACACATCAACCAACCTGTAACTGCTTGACTTCAGTGAAGTCTCCGTGAAGAGTGTCTCTAAACATCATATAGTTCACTTGAAATGGGAAGACTCATAACAGGAAAAGCCCTCGTGGTATAGTGAGTTTATCGATTGTCTAGCACTATAAATAAGTGCCAATACCAACCAGATGATCGTCCGCCTTGTAGGAGGATGATGAATTCGTTCTTCTCGACCGTAAATGAAAAGATTCAAATATGCAAATTATGTCTGGCTGATTGACTTCTTTGTGGATTATGCCTCACAGATTATATATCTTCCAATATGTAGTCGCCTTGAAACATAACCCATAAAGTAGTCAAACTGCCAACCATAGTGCAAATCGTAAACCTTCTAAGATAAACCAAGCTTCACTAACTTTATCCATGCAAAATCGAAGTAGATATTTGCGTTCCGTGTGGGGAAACTAAATCAGTGACCGTCTAGGGATCCTTAAAGTGTTCACTGAATGGAGGGAAGGAAGAGACGGAATAGCGTAATAGGAAAGACTATGCAACGGTAAGATAGAACAGAGAAAGAGAGACTGACCATGTCACATATGTCCCTCTCAACAAAAATCGATGTGCATGGAAATTCTGAGAGTAGGAGTGACGAAATAGTGGGTGAAATACACGAGTGTCATGGAAATTTGCGGTTGTACATCGTGTGGGAGAGACTACCGCTTCGAGGGAATTAGACGAAAGAAATGTGCATTGCTTGGTTTCCGTTCACTAGTCGAGAATGCCGGTCACACTCGTCATGGTAATGTACGTCAAGCTTTTTTTCACTTCAACTCTAGACTTCATTTTGAATCCAAACGTGTGTCACAATCTTTACATAAAAGGGAACAATCATCACTCACAATGCTTGACAGGCAACCACATTTACAAACAAAAACAAACATTTATTCCATAATCGAAGGACAAAATACTGGGAAGAATACGCTTCACGTTTGCAAAAGTCTTTGATGAGCGAGAGAGCATTTATTATAAACTGAAGAGAGGAAATTCGCCAATCGAACCCTGAATTATGTTTCACAGCATTCTTAAAAGATGTTGGAACAAGTTCTTGTCAATGTTCTCAATTTTTGTTTCTTATTTGAAATATCAATATTTAGATGAGCAATAGAGTTATGGAAGCATCGCCGCTTCCAGCGACCGAGGAGCGGTTTCGCTTTCTATATTTGTATTAGGGGTACTAAATCTGTAAATTTGCCGTCATTTATCTCCGGATCGCGTTTCTCTCTTCCCCCTACAGGCAACGGTTCTACTAAGAAGAATGACGACAAATTTACCGATTTTGATCCCGGCGTTTGCATGTCTGTCAGGCATTTTGTTCAAAGGTAGTTCAATCTCTGACGGATCACGATTTCGATGGGTTCTTCTCATTTCAGAGGAAGAATATGAGCTCGACGATGACCAAGCGCTTTCGCTTTTCATTCATTTTGTGCTGCGCTTTGCAGTAGATGGATAGTTTACAAGTCTCTTACCTTACTGAAGTAGCCTTTATCTAACTATTTTTTTCAGGTGCCTTTATTCTCTCGCAATGCCCGACCTCGATTAATAATTTAATCTCAAGTTTAAATTTTATGTAGCGCATTTGTCCATTTCACCGTTATGATGTAAATGTGACGCTCGTGTCTTTCACCCACTATTTCGTCACTCATACTCTGAAACAGGGAACGACATATCGATCATTTTCGTCTGTGCGCAACGGTGAGTTATTCTCTCTCGCTCATCAAAGATAATTCTTGAAAATGTGAAGCATATTCTTCTCAGTATTTTGTCCTTCGATTATGTAATAAATGTTTGTTTTTGTTTGTAAATCTGATTGCTCACCTTGCACTGTGCGTGATGATTGTTCCCCTTTATGTAAAGATGGTGACACACATTTGGATCCAAAATGAAGTCTAGAGTGGCAGTGAAAATAAGATTGCAGTGAGATGTATGTACGTGACCGTGACGAGCCTGATCGGCATTCTCGACTAGTGAACGGAATTCAATGAATGCATATTTCTGTTGTCTAATTCCCTCGGAGAGGTAAATGATCTCTCCCACACGATGTACAACAGCTCTCACGGAATTGGGCAAAAGAGATGTGCATTTCTTCTTGGATCCAACTTTGTCACATTTACTTCGATCGGTCTGGGAGATATCGTTCCGAGGAGATGCACTTAAAAAAAAGACTTTGTCCAGAGCCTACTCCACCGAGGTCTCCAACTCCTGAGCCAAGAGAACCAATACTTCCACCCAAGGAACCCACCCCTGAACCCACTGCACCTCCTTCTCCTCCCAGGGAACCTACTCCACCTTCGCCGATGTTTGCAAAGACTATGACAGATATAAAGCAGGGTATCGCAAATGGGAAATTATTGACAGCCGTTCATTTCTAGCCGTCTAACATCTCTACGGCGCGGTGGTCGCCGCAATGTGGAGAAGAACGCTAAGGAATGAAGTTAGACAGACATACATGAACGGCTGTCAATAATTTCCCATTTGCGAAACCCTAATAGAAAGGTGTATTTTTTGATATCTTTGCTGTATTATATTATGTCGACCATGTCAACGCATGACTGTCCTAAAAATAAAAGAAATAATTTACTGACCGTGTAAAACATAACTGAAACACGAGATCAAATTGCAGAGAAGCTACTCCAGAACCAGAACCAGTAGTGGAAGAAGAGCCGCTTGTAGAGCTCCTTAAGACAGATTGATTGTTGAATTATTTAAATTACATATACTCCTAGCGCCACAATTAATGATTCTTTGAGAAGAATCGGCAATATATTATCGCAATGAAACTTAAGTAAAAATCTCATTTATTTCCAGTAGAATAGCATTTTTGATTTTTAGGCACAAGTCAATACCAAAATTTGTAAATATTGCCAAAAAAGATTGTCTAGCGCGCAACCACTATACTTACCCTATGTTTCACCGATCACATGAAATCAGAAGAGAGTAAAATAACAAAGTGATCATTCAGTTGTGTTTCACTGCATGCATAAACATTCAGGAACGATTTCTAAGCGATATGAGAAGTTTCGCTTCGAGAAATTTTAAGGAAATAATTAAAACTAAAAGAATAAAGTAGAAAGAAGGCAGAGGAGGTCTACTCAGAGTAGAGAGAAGAAGGAACATACATATACGAGCTTGAGTCGTCAGGTTGCATTCAGGTTCAGGGGACTCTGTTGAAATATTGTATCACACTTGTGTCGGATTTCTTTATTGTTATATACTTTGACTTTCTGTTTCTGTTGTTGAAATCTCGAGGGCTTGATATTTTAGAGAAAAGCGAATAAGTTGATATTCGATATAGGACCGAGGTTATCTTAGAGATACAGAGGAGGAAGAAGAGAAAGACACAGAACTGCATAAAGAAGACGAGACCGCACTCGCGGAGCGTGAGATTGCATATTGTTCCCAAGATATGAGTTTTTGTTTGTTTTTGAGGAATTTGACGTATGAATTGTGGCTGAAAATTTACCAATTAGACATCGTGAAGCATATTCGGACCCTATATTTGTTTATTAGGTAGATAAGGGAATAAACATTTGCATTGAGACGTACATGGCCGTGACGATTGCATACATTTCAGTGGGACTGGCACTCACGGTCATTGCCATTGACGTGAAATTGGGAGAAATACAACTGCGTCATGAACACTTGCGCCGTTGTGGTAAAATGGAAAGATGAGTATGGCGCAGTTGTCTTTTGTCATGTGAGTTTATCGTGTTTTTGTATTTTTTACATTTCCTCTTTCAAGAATGATAAAAACACACTTGCGATGAGCATTTTCAAATTGCTTTTGCACACCTCACGAAGCACATCTATTGTAGGTTGTTGTAAATAAGAATCTTTTTACGATTAATTGATATCGTTTTTTTTGCTGAATTATGCTTTTTGTATGCGATATTATGAAAATTTCTTTGGTATCGTCCCGCTGAATTTGATCTTACAAATAAAATACCTGTTTTTTCTTCTAAAATCGTCACCGACAAGCTCAAGATTCTTCATTTCTTCGGCAGGAAGATCGAGAATGTGGACAATGAACGTGGACCGATTTTTCGGAGGTACATACAGTTTTTTGAGTTGTGTTTCATGGCATTCATAAAGATTCTGAAACAATTTCTAAATGATGAGCGAGGGACTCGTTTTTCTTTGGGAAAGTCAACAAACAGCTAACACGAAAAAATATGAGAGGGGAGATGACAGTGGAGAGAGGAGAAGGAACAGACAGAAAAAGGGTCATGCCATCGCTCTCGTTTGCGTAGATCCGTTAGTCGTGAAACTTATCTGTTTGGATGGACCACTGGAAAAATGTTCTGACAAGGGCCATCAATCGAGCGCACGAAGGAATCATTATGAATAATGAAGGAACGACGAAACAAAACAGGGTGAATGACTTTGGCAGGAAATGAATTGTTCGGCTTACGATTCGTCTTATAGCTTAATGGATACATCTAGGTACTTATCTTATGTTTCATCGATCACATAAAAACATAAGAGAAACGAAAAAGCGAAGCGAATTATGAGTTGTTTTTCACGACATTCACAAAGGTTCTGGAACAATATCTGGACGATGAAGGATATGAATCTCTTTGGAAATTTACATAAAAAGAAAAAAAGAAGAATGGAGGAAGATGAGCGAGGAGGTGAACGGTCATAGGAGAGAGCAGGTGAACACGATGCAGACAGCTGCTAGTTGAGCGCAGACAGGGGAATCGGGTAATTGTTTTTAGTATTCCAATTTATTATTCCAATGGATCACACGATATTGCAGTGGGCAGTCTCAAATTGTGTGGTTCGGAAGAAAGAAGTTAGTCACTAATTCATGCGTTTGTGATGATAAATTTATATAATTCGACCGCCAACGGCAGAAACGATGTAATCAATGAATGAAACTTGAGAATCCTAATCTGTATGGGATGAAACATAGAACATGCGCTTCAAAATTCGTTTGATGAAATCGACACCGTCTCCGAGAAAGAGTGAGACGAGATGTTTTCATTCCGACATTTATATAATACCGTTAAAATGAATTTTGCTAAACACAGTAGGTATTCGTCGTCTCACCATTGTTTTTGTTTACTATTGTCACTTACGTTCGATCGCATTCGGTAAATTTGGAATTGAAAACAAAAGCAGAAGAAAATCCAACGTTTTTTTAAATAGTCGACTAATAAGTAGGGTGGACAAAGCAAGCCATTCAGCAAGCGCTTGTTTATTCCGGAGCGATTGACCGGGCTAACGCAAGCGTTTGCGAAGATTGAAATCTGTTGCAAGCGCTTGCAAAAATATACATAGTTGATAAGCTACTGTAACTTATAGTAGAACCTAAAGTAGCCTAGTCAAATTCAAATTTGTCACTTGGAACAGGAGTACCATGAACGGCATCTCAAGTGGCATGAAGCGCGATAAGGGGGAGATCATATCTGCTGAAGAGGGCATGATATCGAGCAGGAAGAGTGATTTTTTATTATATGTTTCAAGGCATGGTTTTTATATCGACAAAGTTCAGAACTGCAGTTACATTTGCTTAAAAATAAACAAACAATATTATAGTGGCAACGTTCTGAAAACTATTATTTTTGATAATGTTACTTTACTTCACGAAGTCTCGGACGATATTGCTATGGTTGCCACTGACCGTACTGAAGGAGCAGGTGCGTTTTAGAGCATTCAATAGGCGCATTTTGCTCGTATTCCCCAATCATGAGTTGTCATTCTCAAAAAGGAAGGTGAGATAATATCGCGCAGGACAAGTGAATTTGCGCTGTTCTGGTGAAATGGACGAGTGAAAATGAGGACAATGATGGTGCATTGTCCATTAAAATGCATTTGTTCTGATACATTTATATATTTGTAAAAGAGTCAAGGGCATCATTAACGAATGGGAGTTGATAATCCTAATCTGTATGGGATGAAACATAGATGACCAACGTTGTGACAGCAGCCGTAATGGTAGCTCATTCATTTAACTCATATTCCTCTCCGCTGATTTTTCATCTCATCTTCGAAAAAATAAAACATAAGATACAGAAAAAGGGCTAAATATATGTCACATGATTTTGATAGATATTTTCAAATTATAGGGGTTTGTTTCCGTATTTTTCATTGTGCAAAGATAAACGGAAGTGAGGAAATTAACCAATCGAATCGTAAATTCTACTATGTTTCACAGCATTCATAAAGATTTTAAAACAAGTTCTCGACAATAACGTCCAAGTTCAGCAGTCTTTGCTTATAGAATGAAGCATTTTCAGATCATTATTTGATCCTACGACTAGGAAATGAGAATTTGCAGTGAGTCCTATATGATATTGACGTTCGCATACAATGCAATGAGATTTTTCCATTCAGGCGAAAAATGGTGAAATACAACTTCGTCAATGACATTTGCGCAGTTGTGGTGAAATGGGTGGGCGAGTATGACGAGTTTGATTACGCACCTGCCCATTTCAACACAACGGAAACGCAGTATCTTTCGCCGGATGAAATTACTATGTTTCGCAATTATTTTTCGTTTTCTTAAAAGCCAAATGACGATCGAATTGTGGTGCGCCGTTTCAAATCGCTTATGTGCATCTCGTGAATCATAACAATACTAGCTTGTAGGAGTCTTCTTACGATTAGTTGATATTAGGGTGGAGTATTTCGATGATTTACTGAAAGCTGCTCATTCACTAACTTCTAACTTCTAACTTTTTTCGGCGGCAGTCGTCGTTACAATGCAGGGACAACCTACCGAATGAAGTAAGGCGATGAGTGAATGGACGACGTCAGTAAATCATCGAAATGCCGTTTTTGATGTATTTTTGTTGGCATCTTTACGCTGGATCTGATCATGCAAACAGAAAACCTGTGTTTTCTAAGACCGCCACCGCCACACTCAAAGTACTTATTTCGTCAGAAAGATCGAAAACGTGGCCAATGTACCGATATGGGATATGAAAAAAGCAAGTAGTATCTAGGATGTCACAACCGATTCTTTCAGTGAATTCGTCAGGCCTCTACATGTTATCTCAAAGGCTTATGCCCAGGTTCTCGTTCAGTGAAATAAAATGGCTTTCGATAAACGGTTTATGAGACGCGGGCCAAAAACACAGGGAAAACAAAGAGAAATAATAACAATAAGACAGAGAACTACTGGCACCCTGACACATAACGTCAGGGGAACCACCTGTCACGAGCCAGCCACTCGCTAGACTGACTAGAATCACGAAAATAAATTACATTGAACAACAACTACCGTAATAATAGCCTGAATCCATACGAGACAAGAATGAGTTTGAACGATACAGTATTTTACGCGGGTTCAATGGGGCATACATATAACAAGGGCGAACCGCCGGGGGAAGTGACACCGCTGGGGGTGTAAGCATCGCTTTGGGATTACGCCGCTGGGGGCAAACTTATAATAAGGACCATGAATCCATGCTATTCAGTGACTCATGGGGGTCAATTAGGGCGTGTTTGGGGGTGCTACCATAACATACACACCTAAAAATGAAACTAAACGAAATAGTTTCCAACCAGTATTTTTTTGGCAGTTTTCTTTCCACTCATACTTGCCTTATGTTTCACCGATCACTGAAGAGAGAACAATAACAAAGCGGACGTTGAGTTATGTTTCACGACATTCACAAATATTCATTAACAACTTCTAAACGATGGACTTCTAGATGGAAAATTTCTAGGAAAATATTAACTCGAAAAGAGAAGAAAGAATAAAGAGGACAGAGGAGTTCTTCATAGATGATAGAGAAGAAGAAGGAACAGACTGTAGCTAGTTGGACCTAGACTGTTGAATCGAGTCATTGTATCTAGAAGGGGCAGAAAAGAGCCTGGAAGAACCGTATGGTTCTGTATTCGTCTGTCTGAAAGTGGAAGTGAGTCGTCTATGATAATGGCATTCATGTTCAGGATGCTCCGTCCAAAGGAAATATCACACTAATTACAAATATTCAAAAGCCGATACTGCTCCACTCGACTGTTTATTTTTCATTTTTCCCTACAATGGTTAACGAGAATAAGACATTTTCTACATGAATAGATCCCAAACTGTGAGCATGATGACAAAAACAGTCGCCAAATATTTTTAATTTGAAAGTGTTATATTTCCATTTCGTTATGTTTCATCATTCAAATAAAATATAAGATAGGAAATTAGCCAATCGATTTCTGAATTCTCTTTCACAACATTCATAATGATGCTAGATCAAGTCTTTGACAATTTTCATGGCCGGTTCTTTTTTTATTTGAAACATTCATATTCAGACGAGATGTGGTGGCAGCGTCGCTTCCAGCGGTCGCGGAGCAGCTTCGAGTTTTCGGAACTGCCGCTAGGGTGAAACTGAAATGTTATGAGACACTGTCAAGTCGAGAATTCTTAAAGCTACTCTAAAACTGATTGAATAATGAATTGCGAGCAGCTCGAAGCTCTGTGCGTAATTCATTAAAACGGAATATTGGCTTCCATGTTTTGGCAGGAAACGAAACAGCATTACCTACTCACATGAGAGTCATGAGGCTTGTGGTTGTGCGAATCACAGAACGAGCAGCAAGGGAACTGAGGGGAGTATTGGTGATGAGAATTTCTAAGTTATCTTGATGTAATGAATGAACATGAAAGGTATTATGTTGGGTATTTGTTTTTGGGATGGACTTTGACAATTCTCTAAGTATTTGTTCCTTCTTTACTATATTACGAAGACGGTCTAGGATTTCTGCAGAAGATAATTCCCCGGTAATTGGACGATCTCCGTAAATTTTCTCTAACACAGAAGTGGGTAGTCTACTTTCAATCAAATGCGAAAAAGTTGGGTCAGTTTCGGGATGCCCACCGGAATCTATTAACTGACGATAAATTCTTGTTGAATTCTGGTAAAAGTCATATAACGTACCGTCGTTTTCTTGAACAACTGGAAGAGAAAGAAATTCCTTTCGACGATGAGCTAACACTAATTTATTGTTATCATATTCATCGACAAGAATACTTAAGGCAATTGGGTAATTGATGTCGTTGAGAGGGATTCCTTCTATCAAACGTAGGGCTGGGCCAGTAAGGTAAGTTCTTAGATAAGTAAATTTTATTACATTAGACATGTGTGGTTGATTATGGATAAGTTCACGAAACGACTCGAAAAATTGGTGCCACCTAGTTCTAGAACCATTAAAAGAAGCTAATTCTATTACCGGCAATTTGGCTTCTACTGGACGGAAATTTGGTGGCATAGGATTTGAATGATGCAAATTATGAGATGGAATTGTTTGATCATTTAACGTGGAAGGTGAATAATATGGACCGTGGTAAGAGGATATGGGATTAGAACTAGACACATATTTTGGTTTTATTATTTCTTTTTCTATGCTTTTGTCTTTTTCGGTAGAAGAAACTAGAGGACTGGCAATAATTGTCATTTTCCGAAAGGGATACTGAAGTTCTCTAATGGATTCATCATCTATAAAACCGGTTTGCTCAATTCTGTTAACTTCCTGATCATGAAGTTGCAAGGATCTATCATTAATAAGACCTTGTAATTTTTCAATTTCGGGCATGACATCCTGAGCTTCAACTAGTTGTTTGCGAAAATCTCCATACTTTTCAATATATGTATCAAATAAGGTTTGTTCATTATTATCACGAAGAATTAGGGCTTGCCAATCAGTAAATAAAGTGGTCAAAGACTTGTAATGGGATTTGATGTTTTTCTCAATACTGGATAATTCATCTTGGAAAATATGCAAATCACTATAGGAGAATTTATCTACTTCAAGAGGGCCATTCCCAATTAATTTATCATAATCTAAGAGTGTTTTTATCAAAAGCTTTTTCTTGAGTCCAATTTGGATTCGGATTTTACCGGACATTATACAATAATTACCTTATATGTTGAGGAAGAAGTCGTAGCAAAATTAGATCGATTGATGATAGAAGTAAGACTGGAAGTAATCAGGTAAAGAATAAGCAATAGAGAAAAGGTCCGCGCAAAAATACGGTACAATACTGTCGTTCCCAAAAATATTGATACGTAGCGAAACGGGTGATCTTAACGGGTAATCCGAACGGGCGCTCCAAACGGGTAGTCATGACGGGCAAACCTAACGGGTAATCCTAACGGGCAATCCTAACGGGAAAAAATAAAGGTGAAAAATAGGGGGATAGGCGAAGTGGAAAAGATAGGTGGAAAGGATGAGTGGGAAAGATGGAAGAAATATAGGGGGG
>JACMIF010005487.1:0-10588 GCA_014805445.1 Diplogasteroides magnus | reverse complement strand
ATGTGTTTTCGGCCCCCATGTATTTCGGCCCCCATGCATGACCGGTCGACCTCATTTTCAAGTTTTATAGGAGTTTAACTCGAGAACTCCCAAAAAAAAATTTCACGGAGATTCGATAACTTTGAGCAAAGTTATGACCAAATAACAAAGTGAGCGAATACTTATTCACAGTAGTGTATAAATTTAAAAAAATTATAAGTATCTTTAGATGAGATCTGCTACGTGGAAGGAGGTCGTATTATCGAACGAGGAAGCCATTGGCAGTTGTTGAACAAAAACGGGAAATACGCAGCATTGATGAACGCACAGAAGCTGCTGTGATTGAGCGACTGATGACAAGAAATATCAAAATAGGAAATAATACAATTTGAAAATACAATTGTAGACGCTTTAATAATTTCATATAATTATATGTTGTTTCTTGTTGTATGCACGTGTTTTCGACGTGTCTCTGATCACAGATTGTGAATTCAATTCATACAGAAGGAGAGAAGCTTGTTCTTGTTATCATAAACACCGATTATGGGCTGGAAGCCTGTGGACATCTCGTTTTACGTCTGCTTTTTTCACAGGCCGGTCCTCGTCACAGTGGACAGAGGAGCGAAATGAAAATATACTGCTGGGAATAGTATTCTTTCGATTCCTTCTATTTGCCTAATTCTAACTCCATTCACAGGGATGTTTCTGTGCAGTAAAGACGATATGGAAGTGCAAGACGCATATGTCGTTTGAATACCGGTATCAAAGTGTAAATCTACTTACAGGCCTCTGGTCGTTGATGGAAAATTTGTGAGCCATGTCCACGACACATACAGTGGCACTACGGGTTAAACTATGGATTGCCCTGGTGTTGTCGCCCTTTTACTTTCATATGCGGTATATGGTGCTGCAAATTCAGGAGAAAAATGCTGATTGCAGCTTAAGGTCGATTATCGTTTGTGCTGCAGCGTGTTTCAAAAACTGGAATATGTCAACCTCCAGGGAACTCATAAAACATATTTTATTATTATAGACTGGCAAGTAGTAAACCTTATGGACGTTTGACCCCATCTAGGTAGCGGTTATTTTTCTGTGTGTCATAACCAGTAGCGCGATACTCGATCTAACTCTTCTGTTGATTCGTAAACAGTGACACCAAACAAGACAACCTCGAACCGACCCCACCTCTATTTCTGGCGGTTCTCATTAATGCTCACCATACTGCCATTTCTGTGTTGCCTCGTTCCCTTGGCCTTTGCTTCCGTTGATCCCGAAATCTATATGAACCAGGTACAAAATCATTTGTTTCATAAATCCGAATTGTTTTACAGGAACAGATGATAAGAAGATGGGGTTATCCGGTGGAGATATTTGATGTAGCTACATGTGACGGATACGTACTAGAACTCTACAGAATACCTCGAGGTCGAAATGGTGGATATATTCAGCGTTCGACTTAACCAAATGCTTGAGCGTGTAACAGTGGAAGCAGGCCTGTGATGCTCATGGTTCATGGAATAGGCGCTTGTGGAACACAGTTCATTTTTAACACGCCCGAACAGTCTCCAGGTTTCTAATTGAAAACACCTAAATACTTGAACAACACAAGAGAAAAACGAATTCCATCATTAAATATTTATGGAATTTCTCGTCGGAGCGGTCTCATTTCGATAGACAACCTCATGAAAGATATTGGCGAACTTGATCACATTCAAATCATGCTTCGTAATCGAGTACTTACTTGAAGAGAATAAAAATTAACGTAATTACGTTATTCAGCCTTTGTCTTCGCCGATGCGGGATTTGATGTTTTTCTGGCGAACACACGCGGTACCACGTACGGACGACGACACAAGTGGTTGTCTCCAGACGATGCCGAGTTCTGGAAGTTCACGTAAGCACCAGGGTGCAAATCATGAAATTTATCCTCGTCGCGGAGAACTTCGTAAAGACTGATGACATATTTACCGATTTAGAACCCCTTGTAAGATTTGAAATAGAATGGAGCCGCTACTCAGAATTGTTACCGGTACTGATGAAACATTGCGGGACAAAAATATGTCAAGACATTTAAAAATTTATATTGTAGATAAGTGATGAGAGAACTGGTACCGTTATTATTATAGTCATCCCAACAGACCTATTACTCGGAACCAATTTTCACATTAAAAGCAACGGTGAAACATATGTTAAATCGCACCTTATGGTTTGAGAAACGACGAAATATGACGTACGCACAAGAAGGCACAGTCTGTCAAAAAAGTAACGAGAGTATGGTTATAACAGTTCGATATGTGTAAACACCGGCAGATGGTATGAGATGGCTATGTTTGATCTCACCGCCATCATAGATGAAATATTATTCGTCACCGGAACGAAGAAGCTATACTATGTAGGGCACTCACAGGTTCTTATTGGAATATTTTCGAAATGCCACACGTTGATTTAGGGAGCACATATCGGAATGTTCTTGCTATCGCAAAGACCCGAGTATGGGCTGAAGGTCAGTGGAAACTGCGAGATTGCTTATGTTTCAGGAAAGATATAACTTTAGAGCTTTAGGATATGCCAAATATAACTGAATTCGCATACAAAATGCCATCCTTGTTGATGATACATATGCGTTTGTGTGCATTGCAGCTCAGTAAATTCTTCGGTTGGTCACCACTGAATACAGCGTCGAACGGGAAAGGATTGAACGAATTCACACCGGAGTTATATGAATTCTTGAAGCGCATTGTAACAAACCAAACTGAACATAATCGAGCGGGGTGTTTAAGGTTAGGGGAAAGGGCATCGCTGGTGAATTGGGAAGAAATCATCCCGTAACATCAGCAACTTTGGCTGAAGTCTTATGTACAAAAAGCATCGTGAACAATGTAGAAATATGCCCTGGTCATACCTTCAAGGAGCGGTTTAGATCTGCAAAAGCATACTGACAGCTGCGTTTGGGCCTTCTTCGGCGCCACAAAACTACGTAAGCCCTGTGCATTTTAAAACCAATGTTCTCGTCAAGACCCGATACCCCGTTTACTTTGCGCATTTCCCCGAAGGCACGTCGTTATGGAACTTCTATCACTGGATGCAAATAGCAGCCACGGGTAACCTTACTGCGTTCGACTATAGTGAAGCGGAGAATGTGATCAAATATGGACAGGTCTGTAACTGTTACCTATAGACAAAGCAATTAACGAAACACTACAATTCTAGATAAAATAATATTGAATTTGATAAATATCTTTGGTCATTACAGATGTAACCGTCTTTCACCAGACTAAACGATTTCCTTAGGGACTATCGTCCTTTACAGAAAACCCCACCGCGATATTCATTCTCGGGTATTCGAACTGATCTTTACTTCTATCGATCTGATAATGATTATTTGGGCACTCCGAAGGAGTTCGCGAGGCTGCTGACTGTGCCGAAGAAAGAAGTTGTTAAGGTGAAAATTGCACCCGTTTCGGCTATTTCACAATAAAATCAGCATTCGTATTTCGCAACTATCAATGCATTTTTCAGGAAGTCCGTAACATTCAATACTACAACCACATGGACTTCTCTATAGCTCTGGACGCTAAGAACTTTGTGTACAAACCAATGATCGATACGATAAGAAAGGATGATAGGACCTTGAAGAGTTGTGGATAAAGTCGTTTATTCATAAGATCGACACCTTTGAACTTGAATTTATTTTTCTTAAAACAAATTGAGACTTCTCATTATTTCTCTTGTTTTGTTCATTTCACCTTGCTCGTCCTGAGATAAATTGTATTTATTTTATGAAAACATGACATTGTCGTGACAAAAAGGACAATGAGCGAACATCAACCACCTTTTTGCTTTAGCCCAGTTAATGAGTCCTTATCTATTCGGCCGAGGAGATTTTTTTCATTAATATTTGCGTATTTCCTCATTCAATGAAAGTATCCTCAATTCAATGCGGCTCCTTTCAGCTGACTATTAGGCATACACATGCACAGCGCGATACCTCCGTCCACCTTCGACGCTCAGTACAACGGTAGAAATGAGAAGCATTTTCGGTTCGAAGCACGGTTCTTGTGATCAATAATCCAACATTTACTTCCAAACTATTGAATTGTTCGTTCATTTCTATTCACTTCAGCCCAATTCGAACTTTTGCTGATACCCCATATATTTATGACATGTGCTGCGGCACATTCAGTTATAAATATTTCCATTTTTGGTAAGAAAGGTTAAAAAAATTGGTATGTTACAGCCTAACAACATTTTAGAAATCATATATTTTTAGATTTTCTTCTAAAATGTTCCAGACACACAGACAGACACTTTCTAGACATGTTATATCTTAGAGCACTTTCTTTGCGTCAATTAGAGCAGAATTCACGGGGTTATTCCATTCATCTCAAATTGCCTTTACAATTGGTTGCTAAAATGCACACTTCTCATTCGACTAATCTCCGCAGATCATTTTTCTTTCGCTCGTAGAGATAACTGCTCTGTGGAGATTAGAGGAATGGTAAATCTTCACTACCGATTTAGAAAACAGAAAAAAATGGCAAGATTGGGCGGAAGTGATGTGAAAAGTTTGATTGTGAAGTGATTCTTATTTGCCTATTCCCTTTAGGAAACGCGTTTTTCTTCAACCATGAACGAATCGACGTCAGCTGAAAATTTAACAGATGTCTCAGATGGTAATTTAATTTTGTTGTCCTGTTACAAGAATGTAATTGCGCGCAGCGCGAAGCGAGCGTTGAACCCATGGGAGTTCAATAAAATAGTGCGCAAATGGAATACATAACAATTCAGTTGAGAGGTTAACACATAACAAGAAAAGTAAGAAACTTTCCCGAAGGCAAATTTTAGCTTCGACTTCCGACTTCTTATTCAATGTGGGCTACGGTATTATTCTCGTTGCGGGTACAACGGCAAATGTTCTGTTCGCGATTGTCCTCTTCAAATCAAGACAACTTACTGCCAAGGTATGGCACAAATGTATTATGAAAATTCATGTGATATGACAATTCAGTGGCCCTTCTATCTTATTGTCTGGCAATTGGCTTTTATTGATTTGTTATTCCATTTTGTGCATATGTGTACTAGATTTCCAATTGTTGTACTGGATTATCCCATTCTCACGTAAGAGAATATCAAATAGATTTATTTTGCATATTAAATTGGAAAATCTATATAATATATGTTTAGCGATTCTTTCTTAACTGCAGCGTCTATCACAGCGTCGACTTCTGAAGAATTTACGTATGAAGTGAGTATAGAGACCTAAAAAACGTAACGGATGTGCACATTATCCGAAAGAATGCGTGAAGATTCCTCACTGCTAATATAACTATTTATTTATTTCCATAGAGAATGTAGCGAGGGAAGCACATACCTTAAAATTATCTGCAAATCAAACGGATATGTCCATTATCCTTTTGAGTATCCGTTTGGCGGTCTCTAGTATTTATTATTTTCTAATTGCCAAATCGATTGCTCTGCACTGCTATGCCCATAAATCAATATTTTTGAGGCATTAAAAGCAACGATGCAATATATTCAGGCAATTATGTTCATGTCTCTCTTAATGACACTCAACCGGCTGTGTGTATTCGTTTTTCCAAAGTTGAACGACATTTTCTTTGCTCGGTTTGCACTGTCTACATGAAGTATTCGTTTTATAGCAAATGTTATTTAGGAACAGGATTCTGTACCCAATACTAGCATTTTATGGATTATCGATTTTGCAGAATTTGATCAGGTCTCAATTGACAAGAGATATATGAGCTATATGTTCTTTGAGCTTGCTGTTTAATCCGATTTATGACCTCCAAGTGTATGTCTTTCGGGTGAATAATGATTCTTTCAGTCAAGGTTTTATCATCCTTAAGGTAAGAATATTTTATTTTCTAGACATAATGAATTGTAGAATGGCCAAAGATTTGATTGAGGCCAAGATCATGTAACGATTCGAAAATGAAGTTAAAGCAGAAACGCCAGGACTCGCGATAATTTAATGAGTATATCCAATCAAGCGCTAATTCATCTTTTCTGTATTTGACGAAACAAGCTTATCCCGGTCTGATGTCAAATTATACAGATGGGCAAGGGCCGCTTAGGAAGCGAACGGGCGACGAATGAGGCGTCCCGAAGGGAACGATGACGTATGAAGGGGAAATGAAACGAGCCTGTACCAACTTGCATTCAGTTCTGTTATATTTTATCGTCTGCATTTTTTCGAGATTCTTAGAAAACAACCATCGACACTTAAAATCAACAGTGAAATAATCAATATTTGCATTCATTTCATTTGTCTGTTGATGATGACTAAGGTTGGCACCTCCCAGTAACGAAATGCCCTTTGTTCCCGACGGTTTCATTCCCCACTTCGTCATGAAATAAATCAGCCCACTCTAAGTAAGTAGAGATGTTGGCATTCCTCATTGGTTCATGAAAACGCTATTCATACAGTGCGATGTCGCTATGATAGGGTGTGGCTATCGGGACCACTTCACCATTATGGCGTAAAGGTCCTTGGCGCACTTGTCCATCAGCTGAAACGCCAATATGATTGCATTGCAGGCATCCCAGTGCATTGACAACGCGCTACCAGTATTCATTATCATCATCAACTTTGCGATATTCAACAAAATCAGAAAGCAACGGCCGAATTTTGGGTGAGAATTGAAATGAACACAAATGAAGAGTAGTTGCAGACAAAGAATTGTTCGAGAGGCAGAGATCCGGAACGACAGAAATCTCCTCGTCCAAGGATTCATCGTAGGAATTTCGCTGCTGGTGAGTGTATCACATAAGAATGAAGACACGAAAAAGTAGGTTGGCCCCTAGTCTTCATATTTCTTGCGCATTCACTTCTTCTCGTCGAAAAACACATTATTGTTTCTTGAACTATTGTTACATCGAAATTGCAGGTAACAAGAATGCTAATATACACTGCGGAAGAAACAATGTGGAAGACGGAAACGGTTGGCATTAAGCCATGGAAAAGTACTTCTTGTCTTTAGACCTCGGAAATCTTCATTTGGGTTTACATTATCACACAGGTCAGAATAATTGCAAATATCTAACGAGGGATTTCTATTAATTAAACACTAAAAATAACTGCCACCAAAATGAAATATTGGCAGTTTAACTACCAAATCCGCTGCTACTGTCGGGAAACTGCCAATATTGACAGCTTAAACTGTCAAAATTGGCACTTACCAGACAGTAGCAGCGCATTTGGTAGTTTTTTTTCCTCTGTGTAGAAGCTCGGATTATTACATTATTGTGCAAATACGCTCGCATCATTTAGTTGAGTTATTGCATTGTTACAAAATGTGTATTTTTCCACCAACTAATGTTGCCCGTATTGATTGATGACGTCATAGTGGGCACAGTTATAGACGTCATAGAGAAATTTTGTCATTGGCGAGGTCAAAACCGTATGAGAATTCCTGTTGTCTGTTCCCTCCGAGCGCCCTCCCAGTACGAATGGAAACCTTTCTAATCGAACGTAATTTTTCAGTCCTTCAATCACTCGATGCATTCATTTATCTTTCTAACCACCAATGCAGCTCTTCGAAAGAATCTCATCTGCTATAAAAACAAAAGCAGGACAATACAAATAGTTGATATCTGCAGCAAAAACAGAACAAACAGCTGACATCGGGGAAACATATTGTTATTGGAATATACAGAAAATAGATATTCGTATGTATGCATTACACATTTTAAGAGAAGCAAGATGTTGGAATATTGTTTATAATTATAAATATTGTTGATCATTTCTGGAGTTCTTCGTACATGCATTTCTACTCGACAAGTTCCGATGCAGTACGCTGCTATGCATAATAGAAAAAAAACTGTGCTCATGAGACATTTCCCAATTTATTCGCAGATGTGGACAGCACTCTCATCTCTTCCAGTTGCTCTCTCGAACTATTCAATGGGTTTCTGCACCACCCGCACCTCCCTCGTTCATTCATTCGGCATGCTCGTGTTGATGTTCAGTGTGGCCTCCGCCCTATCAACTGCGTTCCGCTGAAAGACCGACAGCTAGATCTCCTAAAGATGCTTTCATAGCGCAGTGGTTAGCTTCGCTTTGTTCTATTTTTACTCGCGAGATCGACTCGTACCACCGCTCAAATGTGAAAGTGTGCTTTGTTGCGCAAAAGATACTTTCTGCTTCTCCTTCGCCCTCCATAAGAAGCATTCCCCCCCCCACTGTCAGCTGTCACGGTCCCCTCGACTAGGTAGGTTACGCAAATTCAAAACACAGCTGGGTTCGTGAAAATTTCCGAGAAATTTTCGGGTAAAATAGCACTGTATTAACCCCACTCGCTCAATGATCGTTTGTGTCCCTTCAACCGTTCATCGGTAAACACAAGGTGTTTCGGCTTACTTTACCTCGTCAGATAGCAACAAAAATATTTCACAGTAGAAGCTGAGTTTCAGTGCCGAGCAGAACGGAACGAAAATAGACGAATGGGAATCGCGATCTTTCGATTCTTTCGATTCTCACGCCTCAAACTTCACATATAGCCTCGTTTCGGCGCTGCAGAGACGACCGAGTCGTGAAAGACTCAAACGCGAAACCAAATGTTGTTTTGCTAAGAGAAGCAAAGTGCTCAAACTACTTTCGGGCATCTGGTGGTTGAAGGAAAATTTGTGAGCCATATCCATAACACATACAGCGGTAGTGCTGGACTACGTGCTAAACTATGGCATGCCCCGGTGTTGTCGCCCTTTTCTGTCATGCGTGGTAAGTGCTGCGGCAAATTCAGGTAAATACTCACTTTTACAGCCAGTGAAAGAAGCTGATTACAACCAAAAATCAATAAATGTGTGTTACAGAGTGTTTCAAGAGCTGGAATATCTAAATGTTAGAAATAATATTTTAGTTTTTAAAAAGCTAACGCATTTAGACATCTATCACCGCATGTCAGAGCATATGCCTTGGCAATATCCTGGTGTGCATTAATGATTGTTTAATTTAAATAGTTTCTCCAACCAGTGTTCTTCGATTATCTACTCGGACAAGACAGCCCAGTGTGTCTTATTGGGATCGGAAAGCAGTGATATAAGAACATGTACTGGGTCGTACCAGGGCTTTGAAGTGCTCTCTACCTACCGAGGTTCGTGCTGTCCCTAATTAGTTCTGATTGTGAAAGACGATTGCTGCAGTGATTTCGACTACAACTCAACCCACAACAACTACTAAAAGACAAAATAATAGCCCTCCATCCGATGCTCTTATCAAATTGACCTACTATTACTCACCAGCATTTGTCCGACACCTTTACTGCACCACCTCGGCCTGTTGGAAAAGCAGACGGACTCATTTAGCCTACGATTCGAATCCTGGTGGGTTGCAATAAAATTGATACTGATAGAGTTTCTAAGTCGGTACTTATGTGAGCGCATTTGCCATTTGCCTAGTTTCCGCGTTACATGGCTTCGGTTGGATTAGCCGAACGAGAAATGCCTTTTACTACTGATTAAGAGATCATAACAACTATTATTATGAAAGCAAGTAGTGATTATAAATTTTTAAGGCTCCGCTGGCCGAATTGTTGCTCCCAATGCTGTAGCATTGCAAAAGGTTTGAAGTCATATCCTTGCTGCAAAATGAAATTATCTGCGCAGGCCAAGCAAGCATGTCCCGACGGCGTCTTCAAGCCACTGAGCTTTATATAACGCGCCGACAATGCTATGGCTCCACAATTTAGCATTGTGAGTCTAACATTTTTAATACAAATTCTGTATTTATTAGAACACGGGCTTATCTATCTTGTTGACAAATAACGCACAATTTGCTTTCTGCTACATAAGTTTTCAAAATTTGAAGTTAAGTGCATTTCTCCTTCGTCTAATCTTCGCGGAGCGTTTGCCACCACATTCCATAGACAACCCCTCCTGGTAAAATAGACGAAATGCATTTTACACACTAGTTTCAACCACCTAGTAGCTTCTGCTTAAAGGGAACCGGAACAGGATGAATATAAATCACGAGTGTGACCCAGCGGTCACCCGTTTCAGGGAAACTGTAGCTTTTTTGAATGGGAAAACCGCGACGCAACCGCAACGCACTACAGTTTCTTAATATTTTTATTGGGTGTACCGGTTCCCTTTAAAAAAATATCAAACGCAGGTCGGCAATTTCTTCGCGGGCTACGTCGTCATGAACCCTACTTATTGCAGTCCGAAGTTCGGGATTCGACGACACGACAACGCCGTAGGAAGTGAATAGTGTAGACTTGGGTTTCGAAATCCGTAGAAAAGTTTGAAAAGCTCGGTAGTAGAGGCTTGTTACCGGCCCGCGAAATGTATTCCCTTCTAAAACTCATTTTCGAGCGGTTGAATCTCGCAGTTGGTATGAATTAGAGAGAAAAATACACCTTGCGAGCTGATTCGAGGTCCAAGATATAAGGCAACTAATGCATTTTCTATACAGTCCCGTATTTGCCGGACACCGCCAAAAGGCTTTTTACCGTAATCCATTGATTTTTCAGGGTTTTCGTGGTGGGACCATTTTTTTCGCCTTTCACATAAAACTTGACATTTTTGGTTATTTCGGTGCAGTAGGCGTTTTCAATGAAAAAAAATTTTTTTTTGAAATATCTCCACGGAT
>JACMIF010005486.1:0-10589 GCA_014805445.1 Diplogasteroides magnus | reverse complement strand
TGGAGAGAAGTGAACCCGAAAGTGCATGCAAAACAATCTCCCTTTGTGGCTCCTTTAACTAATCTACACACATCTAACTATAAGGAACGTTTTGATCTATTCAGAGCCAAGCTTATGAGGAGAGTAAATTTGAGTTTTTACTCACACGGCGAGGTTGCTACTGTTTCCAATTGTTCCATGAGAAGATCCACCATGGGTAGGCTCTCGGGCATGACATGAAATATTAACGATAAAATTCATGTGAGTCTAATGGTAGATAGGCAAGTTCGGCAAGTAGTGGAAGATTACAGAACGATAAAAGTGTATCAAGGCGTCATCACACTAGTATCAACTTTCTGTTTTTACAAGAAACCTACAACTGATAGAGGTAATCACAGTCAACAGAAATAGTGTTGTGCCGGATACGGAAATCACAACATGTTGGAGAAACATAATCGGAAAACACGAGAATGCAGTTGAGCAGAAAGAATAGGAAGACATGAAAAGAGAAGACATGTCCGAATCGGGCCCGAAACAGTGATCAAAACACATCATACAAGCCTCATCCCGAGAGGAAATCCCCGTGTGAGATGAGTGATTGATGAGACAAGTGAAGGCAAGGAAAGTCTCGTTGCCCATGGTAATCTCTCAATTGTACTCTTCTCCCTGTGCAAAGGTAAGGCGAACAGTGAGTATAACAGGTATATTCATGAGTGATTTATTTTGCAGAAATTATTTGTTACTGCACTATTTTGCAAAAACAAGTAGCATGCCAAAGAATCTACGATAAGATTAAGTTCGTTTTTTTCGTATCGAATCAAGTTGAAATTAGTGACGCGATCGTGATTTTTAGAGCAGCCCACACTGTCAACCGAACATGCACTGTTCTAGCACTTTCAGTAAGCACTTTGGCTATGACGAATGTTAAAGTTGCTCTCGATATTCAATGATTTGGCCCCTTGGGGCATCAACCAACGAAGATTGTCTCATAGGCACATGTACTTGCAGTTCTCTGATTTATATCGTTCAAACGTTTACTCCTTCAAAATCCCCTTTCGATTCTTCAATTCCCTCCCTTGATGGGCATTCGATGTCTGTTGACCTCGTGAAGAGCTAAATAGATTTACTGAAACGGAAGAAGGAGCGTAAGCAGGTCAGAGGCCAATCGAACGATGTAAACAAGATTGGTTACACTAATCGATATGAGAAGTCAACAGTTTCATACGTTCAGAACCCTTTCACAGTGCAATCTACACAGAGTACATACTCCTAAACATGATTAAAGTTTTCCACTGTGCACAACAAAATAAAATCTCCTTTATCAATTGCCCAGTATCAATATCACAATAACAGTGTCCACTACAAAATGGCGCGCAAAGGCTACCTTCATCACTACTTGCGTACAAAATCGCACATGAGAAATAGCCAGAAATTATTATGCCACGAATTCAAATTTGAGAAGTGTTCATGTAAAGGATTCTCAATAAGTACAGGGAATAAGTAGTACATAAATAGTTTTTTAAACATTTCTTACATAGATTACAGTATGTTCAGATTACTGAATGCAACAGTCCTTCTTCTTCTTCTCATGGGGTGGGTAATATGCCTGTTGGCCTTGAGGAGGTTGATATCCGCCCTGCTGAGGGTATCCTCCTTGGTCAGGGTACGAAGGTCCGGGACCACCCTGAGAAGGGTACTGGGTGGGATACGATGGTTGCTGGGCGGGATACGACGGCTGTCCTCCGGGACTGGAGTAGCCAGGAGCCTGATTGGGCGCGTACGAGGGATAGGCGGGGGCCTGTTGGCCAGAAGTGGGTGGATGGGCGGGAGTTGCTTGAGGATAGGGAGCCTGTGGGGGAGCCGGGTAGGCTTGTGTAGGGTTGAGTTGTGGGTAGGGAGTGGCAGAAGCTCCGGTTGATTGGTCGTACGATGGAGGAGGCGCCTAGAATGACTGATCGAAGAGTGAGTTTGAATGGCTAAAAAATAGACACGACACAAAAGCATCGTGCCATTTCTCTGCAGGCACAATTTTAGAAAATATTGGACATGAAAACCCGATTTTGCCGTCGTGTAGAGAAATGGCACTTTTGAGATGGAAAAATGATTTTTGCACTCACCTTCTCTCCGAATCCCTTGACGCGGAGAATACGCAGATGTGTGCCTGCAGGCATGCCAGGTAGTGGCTGATCGAAGTCTCCCCACAAGTAGACGTTACCTGAAGAAATACTGGTCTTAACGCTTGTGGATACGGTAGGTTTCGCATTATTATAGTTGGCATACCGGAATAAGTGGTTGTCAGACGAGGCTCAATCAGCGGGATGGGCATGGAAGAGGGGACTTGAGTCCACTGAAAGTAAAAACCATTTTGGATTCCTAATCTAAGGCACGTATGATTATGAAAGGAAAGTGATGAACCTGGAATGAGGTAAGATCCAACACCCAGTAGTCAGAGAGTCGAGTGACGTTTCCACCGTACTCAATCTCTCCTCCGGCAAGGAGAATGTAGCCTGAAATGAGCATGAAGAATTAATCATGGAACTAGATGAGCACGAAGTGCCGTGTATACTAATTACTCGTTTACTGACTGGGAATGGAAAAGTCATCTCAGGAGAAGTGTGGAATCTCACCCGACACAGCATCAATAGCCGCTTGTTTCCTGGCAGGAGGCATGCCCCTCGAAGCATCTGCATGGCAGTTGTGAGTTGTGATCTGGCCTTGTGCGGCCAATGACAGCACGTGGATACGAGAGTAGTCGAGGTTACCATCAGAGAATGCAGAAAGGAGATAGACGGATCTGCAAGAGATTACGGTATTCAAGGGTGATACTGTACTACACATCACTAAAGGTTACGATAGATCTGTTATTTGATTGTCGAGTATACTGTAGGTTCTCACTCACCCCATGCTAACGAATCCATCATAGAAGTGGTTCAGTTCCGCTCCAGCAACGGAGAAATAGTTGGAAGGTTCTCCGGGCTGGTTCGCCATCGCGTCGATTCTCCACACCTAAATTTTTTTAAATTCAAAAAAAATCATTGCACCGCTTGCATCACTTGGGCTATTATCCACATTTCAATACAACTCATGACTAGTCATAAGGAATGAGAGGAGAACCACCCAGTAAAATAAGATTATGTCTACCTGCAGTCCAGGATTGGCCATGACAACGAGTTCAGGCGCATCTTCACGCATGGTACAAATGTAGTCGCCTGCCTAAAAATGGATTGTAAACGACTAAACGGAGAAGGTCGAAGAAAAGAGACAAGGAGATATAAGAGACTAACCACAGTGAGAGGAGAACTGAGCAACATTCTGTTGTCGGCTACGGCGTTACCCTGCGCCCACAGGTCCAGACGACTGATGTGCAACTGCAATCACAAAATGCACAATATTCTCCAATTTCAAATATTCATTCAGCAAATCTTAGTGTTCGACATCCTCTACTATGGCATTTCCATTCATATCACACTTCGAATCGTAGGATGACTCATGGAACTGGTTTTGCGGAACTTTTTCCAATTTCACATGCGATTTCTTCTTGTGAATGGGTATTTTCACACAACTCCACAGTACCTGATAAGCTCCATGTTCAATGGTCTCAGTGACGAGAACGAAGGACGTTCCTCCTGCCTGGGAAGGAGCCTTGAGGGCGAAGAGGAACTTGGGCTTGCCTGGAATAAGAACATATCGATAAAGACAATACAAAGCCCAATAACTTCCATACGAGCACAATTACGAGAAAATTAATATATTCTACATACGAAGCATAGTCTAATCGATAAAGGAATTTTCTCACGTACTGTATGCGATGGCTACTGTGTGTTCACTATACAATCAGCTCACAAAGAGGAAACTCACCATGGATGGAGAGGGGCATCTCGGCCGTGAAACAGCGCAGGTTGATATCGAAGACGACGAGACTCGCGCCTCCCTTTCTGGCGCCGCTGAAAGTGTCCCTACTTTCGAACAACTCTAGTCAATTTCCACGAATAGTTCAATTTGTAATTAAGTTTCCTAGCAATCAACAATCTTTATGTTTAGAGTAAGTTACTCACGTAGTCATCGAGCGCTCATCCGCATCGGGGTCGTAGAGGAAGTATAGTTTGGAGCTGTCCATCGACTCCTGCACATCCTGGAACACGGCCAGACGCCAGCGACCTGAATTTCAGTGATTAAATTATCATCCATTTTAGGATGCTCCGTGACTGTGACTATTCGGTACAACAGCCGATTTGAACGAGACAATGATGGTTGGATGCAATAACCATTTCATTTCCATTGTTTGCCTAGAAGAAGAAGAAGAAGAAGTAAACGAACCGAATTGCGCGTCCAGAGCATGAGGCTGCTGGCCCCACGCGACGGAGATGTCTTCACTACGAACGTCCATCGCTGAAGGGAAACACTATTTACATTGCTCAAGATCTTGAGACAGACACTACTATCACGGGTCACGAGTTGAAAGCTTTGGTTAGAAAAATGTGTGGAAACGACTGTGGGGCACGCTGAATTCTCGCAACTCTTCGCCGAACGGCCGAGCATTGAGAGAATGAGAGGGGGAAACGGGAGGGAAGGAGTGGCCACGAAACAGGCCATCGATCTGCTTGTGAAGAGAATGAATGGATGCATATAAACAGGTATAGAAGAAGAGAGAGCAGATAATGAAGAAGGTTGGAGGAACCGCCTCTGAACCAAGAACTGCTGGGTTCATTGCGAAATCGGCCTCTAAATTTAGCGGTGACTCATTCGCATGACGTCAGACGGAGGCTACTCTGCAAGGAAAGTTCGATGGAAGTGGACGTGTTTTCCCCAGTGACCATGTGTGAACATCGATAACAAAGGAATAAGAACTGTATTCATGTCATGGGATGCAAAGCAAAGTTAGTGGAAGAAGGAAGAAAGACGCCAACACATTGGACAATCGGAACACCAAAACAACAAACAAACGCGACGCGGCGAACGGGCGTCGCGGCTAATGTCCCGAGGGCGCGACTGACCTAGACCGGGACATACTATCATTCTCGATTACTTTATATTTGTCAGTATTACGCCGTTATAATTATGGATAACAATTATTAGGTAAGCAGCACCCGAGAAACCGGAAATGAGAAATCGCTGCCATAGTACGAAAACCTACGTAAATCGTCAATAAAGATGCCATGATTGTAAAACCAATCAAATATGTCACAAGTCCTGAGTTACATTGGTGAAAGCGATTGTGAAAAATAATTATAAAAAAACATGCATAAATTGACTATACCGATGGAGAAGTGACAACACGGAACACTTTGTGAATCAAGATGGAAATGAATCTTTTCCATGGCTGGTTTTCGGAGTTTCTTAACATCACTTCTCCATCTAGGTTGTTGTTTCCGTAATATTCTATAATATTTGTTAGGGGCTCATTGTTCGTGGGATGTGTCCCCGGAAGGGAGGAGAATTCTTCCGTAGTCGCCGTGTTGTCGCATGCGCATCATGAATGGAATCACTGCGAAGCAGAAGGCCATGTTCGCGATCAACTGCAAATAGTAATTTTATTAATTAAAAAAATTTTTTTTTACCATTTTTTATAATCAATGTGTCTCTTATAATTATCAAATCATTACATTTTCCGTTCGATTATAAAAAAAAGTGCCGTATGCAAAATGTTCAAGAAATAGTGCGACGTTTCCACTTTGTAGTCTATCTCTGCAGTCCATATTATCAGAAGAGTATACTCCAATGTGAATTATGTGCCCTTTAGTAAGCCGTTCATACTTCTCACGCCTTTTTTGAACCACACGATAAGCGAAAACGAGAGAGATTGTACACTTGATGTGGAAAACATTTCACTATTCTATTATGAACAGAAACTGTATCACTTACCGACACAATGAATAGTGCCATCCACAGTTTGTTGCGATACTCGCATGGGGTGGGACACTCAAGGTGTGGGAGACGGCCGATAGTGCGGTTCGAGACCTGAAATGACACTTTTCGCGACTTTCTGATCTGGAAACTGATGATGAGTTGAATATTCAATGACTCCTAATACTCCTCAGAAATTTTGAATTTGAAATTCTTGCTAGGGATTACTGTAGCTGTTTCTTGTGATCAGCAACTGAATAGTACCTGTTGTAGCCTCTCCGCGACCAGATCAGCGATGGATTCGATCATTTGTGGGGAAACCAAGTCGTGTTCTCCCTTCCATGCCATTCCAAGATCCTCCCGCATCTCCTCACGCACCTTGATGAACACCATAATCAAAGTACTTTTTCATAAAAAAATATTTATCCTGATTCTGCGTTACAAGCCGTAATTGAAGCGGACGAATATCATTTTAAAATTTTTACGAAGTGAAACCTTGCTAATATTCTGTCCGTCCGGCATGCCGTGTCGTCTGTGCCACTGATCAATGTTGACCTAAAACAAATTTCATTTCTAAAAATGCGGTGATTTAAAAAATATTTCGCTGTTTACTATTCGCTTTGTCTGTAGACAACGCAGGTGGCATTTTGTGATCTGCTTGAAACCTTATCGCGGACGGCGGTAAACAAAGACACTCCGTTATCAAATGTTATTTGCGTCCGAACAATGAATGATTCAACAGATCAGGAAACGATATTTTCGCTCCTCCATCGATTAGAAGACTCTCAATATTACCGGAACACTGCGCAAATCAAACAATAGGCAAACGATTTTCTCAATGATATCCAAATAATATTATATGTCAAATACTGCAGAAAAGTTGTAAAATGTTCACCTGAACTGCGGTGTAGTGCCGCAATTGCGCCATTAGCGACTTCTCAAAGAACCCGCGGGTCTTGTGCCAACAATCGAGATTATTGTCCAGTTGAGAGCAGTGGGATCTAATAAAATTTGGATGATGCAATATTGCGAAATCTACGGAAATATGATTTTATGTCAGTAGGAATTCAACTCACGAGCATCCTTCAATGGTAGAGTTGTCTCCGCTCGGCCAGCTCTGACAATTTCCTCCCAGGGCGAAGACGGCGAGGATTAGGAATATGACGGGTCCCGTAGGCATCACCAACGATGGGACTCTGCCTCTCTTAACGACCACCAGCACGGAAATGAAGAGAAAAGTGCGAGCGTCCAATCACATTGCTCCTCTTAGAAGTGTGCGTTTGTCGGCCTCACCAAGTGCACTCGACGCACGCCCCATTACACACAATCTCTATTTTCTTGTTCATCCTCGTGCTTTGTTTCAAATTTTAGCTCTCGGGAAACCGTGTACAGTGTCTTTATCAAAGCCAGGGTACTTCGTCTTCAATAACGACGCGATTGGGTTGGAAACATTGGGGGATTATTCTCTATGACATCAACGTGTTTCTTCACAATGATTGCTCATACCACGAAGTCATTTCAATATTGTGGATATATATTCCTCTGTCGTCGTATATACATAAAAATAACCGTCCTATTAGGACACAATGGAACTTAGATAGAGTGGGAATAAGTGAATCCAGGGTCAGCAACCACGAGTATAATAATGACTGCGATAAACCGATGAAAGTGCGAAGGCGACGGCCATATAGGACTACTTATTACAAAACCTGTTGGGAAAGTGACTAGAAGAGTGTTTGCATATGAGGGAGTGAATCTGAGTCTATTCTTTCTTATTCTGTCCTTCGTCGTTTCCCACTATGGGACGAATGGCATAGATGGCCGTTTTGACTGCCTTGGCGCACTCTCCCGCCTTCGGTACGTAGAATCTGCATGGAAACATAATTGTGATCATCTGTGATTGTAGCTAATATTGGGTTGAACCTAGAAAATCTAACGGATATGATGTGCTTAGCACTTATGGTTGAATACTAATGTTCAGTCGTAACTAATCGTCCTTTATGCTGTGTCACCTGTGTATGGCGGTGATCTTCGCCTCTCCGGGGTCGGTCTCGTAGCCAAACTTGAAGGTGAGAACCTCAATTAAATAATTATTTTCATATTCTTCGACTTCTTATGATTACCTCCGGTATCTTCTTCCTACACGACACATGATACACTGTAGAGAGGAGGAGACGTGCTGATGTGGTAGCGTATCCAGTCTGGAAATCAGGATGGTTACGGTAGGACTACGGAATAAGACATTGGGTACGTACGGTACCTGATCTGGGCAGTCGTGGAGTATGTGCATATGAGTTCTAGTGAGAACTATGTGTGCGGGAATCGCCTTTTCGCCTATCAATTCGCGACACTCAAATTTGTCGACGACCTCGGCCTGGGACATAAACTGCACGAGGAGAAGCTGAAGGTACGCATAGAAGTGTTTTGAAGACACAAGGAAGAACTAAGACCAAGAATGAAATACAGGACGAACTCTGACTATTCCAGTAATCAATACATGAAATCATATCAAACAACAGAGATAAATCATACTTTCTCCTTCTCGTCCGTCTTCTTGACTGCGAACACTGACGACGATGGGAGGTCCTCATCCTCGGAATCACCGTCGAGGGAGAACACTTGCTGAGAGGGCTTACGGTATCTGAACGAAGTCATTCGATCCAGGAATCAATGGAATGAAGCAATTTATTAGCAATTGGCTAAAACAACGTACTTCTTTCCATGTCGATCTTTCGCAGATACGTGCATAGACACTCCCTCAGGCATGGATCGAGAGGAGACCATCTCAGTCACCTGCAAGTATGAGCAGTTGATAATCGTACTTCTTAGAATTCAGCATATCTAGTGGGCCTATCAAAATGACCAACCTTTCCTTTGACTGAAGATCCCTTCGACACCACTGCCTTGCTGAGACGAGAGACGAGGGACTGCAAAAGATCCATTCAAGCCCATTCGCTGTCGGACAGGTGTAAAATGACATCAAATTGCTGCAAAAACAATCGGCCAATGAAATAGGACTGCTTACCAGTACTCCTGGCGCCTGCTCATGTCCTCCACAGGCCTCGCATATGGCGGAATCGTGACCGGCCAGGCGATTCAGTTGATTCGTACTCCTCATATATGCGTGCAGGGCTGAATTATTCGATCTTCTTGTGAAATTTCCATGAGTACTGATTTAGCGTTCATAAATTTTGTCCACATTTCCATATGATAATGACTCTGTGACGCGACGATTACGTGCGCTATGCTATCTGATTTTCATGCCTAGCCTACTCTCTAACGAATTTTGAAAGACAAAGCGATATTTATGTAAAACTGGTTTCAGTACTTGCGCACAATGTTGTGAGTAGAATCGTTCTCCATTCTACTCACTGCTCAGCTCGTTTAGAAAAAAGCGTATTATCCATTTCTCTTACTAAATGAAATATGATGGTTCCTATTCACTTCCATCATCCTTCTCTAATGGCACCAGTTCAAAAAAGTCAATGTTCGAAATGTCCTCAAGTGTGATTGATTCGCCTCTCTTCTCTTTGGGAGGAGGGGCTTTTTCTCCGTTCGGCCGAACCTCTTCCCCTTCTCTTCTGGGGTCGCTTGCACCGAGTGCATTGTGGGTGCCTTCCGGGTGCGTTCCCGGTGCAAGGCCCACTGGGTGCAAATGCGGTGCAAAGGAGAAGGGGGAGGAGTGAGAAGGGGAAGGGGAAGGAGTGAGAAGGGGAAGGGGAAGGAGTGAGAAGGGGAAGGGGAAGGAGCTGGGAGAGAGGGGAGATGAGATGATTAATTGTTTGGGAAGAGAGCAGAGGGCTGACACTTGATTGCGTGCCAGTGCCATCTCGCAATTTCAGTCGTTACATTTTTTGCATGAGCCAGAATCAAGGAATCGCTTGAAAAAGACAAAAAGGCAACAGTAGAGTGAAGAAGGATTGTTTATGGAGAAATTGTGATAGTGTTGAAGCAATCTGCTCTTACATTTGAATCCTCCGTCCAGAATGCATATGTGAGGGACGGCTTCGGCAAGAAACCGCGCTACCACCATGACCATGTGCTGGTCCTCTAGTTCATCTCCTGAAACATTACATTATTACTAACAGACATCTTCATATTTGAGTATCTATGGTTCGATTCCTGTAACAATGATCTGATTTCGAATTCAATTCATGGTTGCATCATGCTGAACCATCTCTCAGTGAATGGGTACTACTAGTCTGTCATCGATATCTCGTAACCGTTTTTTTACCCGTTCAATGGGGGAAAAGAGCGGCCTCGGTTGATCGCGTGACGTCACTCATCGATTGGCAGATGTCAATAAGGAGAGGGGCGGGCTGTGCACCCGCAATCGCCTCCACTTGCACCCAGTGCATTCTGGGTGCGCACCCCCATCCGCCCCTGGTGGGTGGGACCAGATGGGTTCGAGTTGGGAACGGCTTGCACCCGGTGCTATCTCACTCAGAGCACCGATGGAGAGGACGCTTGTCCCCTTCTCCTTCTCCACCCATTTTGAACTGATTCGTCCTTTTCTTGCACCGCCGTTGCATTGACAACGGCCGTGCAAGAAAGGGACGTGGATGAAGGCAGATCTTGCGAACCAGACTAAATTGAGGAAGTCATTTCATCGTTCAATTATATCAGACACTATCTGACTGGAGTGAGATACCCTTGGCACACAGTCAAAAATTGACCCCCCCCCCCATCAAACTTTTATACCTGACTAAGTCGAGGACGCGGAGTTCAAAAATCAACATCTCAATGTCTGAAAATGAGTTTGAGAG
>JACMIF010005483.1:0-10592 GCA_014805445.1 Diplogasteroides magnus | reverse complement strand
AAATCCACCCCGATTTCGGCTATGTCCGAGAAAAAGTGATGACCGATGACACAATATTTTCTCGACTGGAATCGATAGAGACGGTTAAAATAAGCATCTTTTCTTGCTGACACTTTTTCCGAATGCTTCGAAAAAATTGTGCAGAAGACGTTTGAATTCTGCAGGATTCGAACTAGCGCCCTTCCTGAGCGATCCGACTACTAACTATTTTCAAAATTTCATTATGATCCCTGCGTAAATTTTCAGTTTTAACGAATCAGAGCTGTAGATTGGGTCCAGAGCCGTCACATATCAAAAATCTGCGGGAGGTTTTTTCCATTTACTCGAGAAATTTGCGCTAAAGTGTCGTCGTATTCAGTTTTATCACCGTCCTGGACATATAGTTTGTCCAATCTGGACAAAAACTTGGATTATACATAACTTTTGACTATGCCACATATGGGTTAAAAATAACGTTTAAAAAGCTGATCTTTGATCTTTGAACTTTGACCTAAAATTATGAAATCGCGGCTGAAGTGTATCCCACCCCTGGGGATGTTACTCTGAAAGTTTCAGACATGGGAAATTTTTTGTTGAGGCAGATCTTCGTTACCCGTAATGAATAAAATATGCATATTTCAGGTAGCTCATCAATTTCTCATGCTAGAAATACCGTGCGTGTCATTAAAAAATTCGCACGTGATGTTGCAGCTTCCCTTTGTTTTCTCCAATGCAAAAATGTCCTTAAAATGAAAAAAGTTATTTAAAATATACAAAATACCGTACCTTATGTATCTGAACTACATGGCACAGCGTTCCAACCACGGCCAAAAGCGACGCGTACACGGCTGGACCCTAAAAATGGGTTTTTTGAATGCTGACGATAGGTAATGAGATTCACCGTCTTGACGCCTCTTTTTGCCATTATGTATGACAGCAGAGATTTGGCATATCGTTCTTGGTAGACAGTGAGGAGCCGCCTTCCGTTCGGCGAAAGATCGTTTATTGCTGAAAGGAATCAATATATTATGCATGTCATATACAATTCATATGTACAGATTCACTTTCAGAGTAGTGTATCGGATGAATGGTTTGCTTAGTTACTGATTAAAAACGACGAGCGTGATCTATTCCCATGATGGCCCGAGGCACGTGGGCTTATCTTTATACATGTACTGTCAGAAAAGATGGATAAGGAGAGGCTACGTGCGATGGTTACAATGAATTGCAAGAGAAGTCGGCCTCATTGCACGCAACAGTGAAACCATGATAATGAACATAATGAAAAAAGGTTTACCATAACGGAAACTTAATTGTTTCCTTGCCAAGCAGAGTTAACAAGAAACATCGTGAGGTTCATTGATCGGTGCTTTGGGCAACGCTATTAATTAACAATTGCTCGGTTCGAGATGATATCAGCGCATCTAAATCGGTAGCAACGTGCATTTGCCATTCTTCTAATTTCCTCTGTATCACATTTTCACTGTTGCATGAGATGCATGTTACCATCGCACGTAGCCTCTCCTTATCTCTTTTTTCTGACAGACCATGTCACGAATAGATAAAGATGAGCCTGCGTGTCACGCGAAACGCCATGGGAATAGATCACGCTCGTCCTCTTCCAATTAGCAACTAAGCAATCCGTTGATGCGTCAACGTCAAGATCTTTATTATGTGCAATGCCTTCCTATTGCTTAAACAAAACCTGGGTCCAAGTTGAAATCAGCTTTTTTCGATATCGACTGCAGTGTGCATTTCTCATTCGTCTAATTTCCCCGACGCGGTTGCCGCTATGTTCGATTTATGACGGCTCCGCAGAGATTAGAAATGCACTTTACTACCGATGTGGAAAGCCTAGTAGATACATGTCTGTCATATACACTTGGGCAAAGCCATTGCACTTTTAATACAAGAACGCAATACAGAAAGCTGTACCGGGATTGCACGCTATTAGCGCCTTCAGCATGATGTACTCATTCTTGTCAGGAAGGTGCTCAATCATTGCAGAGACTATCCTCATTTGAATGTTTTCTTCCACGATGGAGTCACTGAAGTTGCAATTTTACCTCAACATATACGAAAACGACGTGCTAGTTTTGAAAAAATGCTTAGAGGCAACACCTTACTACAATTTTCCGCCATATGCGCTCAGTCCAGTGGAAAGACGTTTCGCTTCGTCTTTATTAGCATACGTGAAATATGCCATGGAGAAGTTAGCACATGGAAGAGCGATGTGCAGAGCGATCAGTTTCTGAATTCGCTGTTTAAAAAAATTCCCTTAGGTCTTCTCAACCTGATCTTGATCGCTGAGTGCTGGGAAGAAGTCGAAAGTTTTCAGATATTCGATGGCATAGACGATGTTCCTCATTTGCCAGCGCTGAAAGACTGTTCACCCCTACAGTCTGTAGGCTACAGAAGAGCACATTATATCCACTTTAGGCGCCACCTTGTGGAACATTATTGACAGTCGTCCATGTCTAGTTGTCTAATTTCATTCCTAGCGGTCGTCTCTGCGAAGTGAGAGACAGCCGCTAGGAATAAAGTTAGACCGCTTGAAATGGACGGCTACCAATAACGTTCCATAATGCGATCACAATACACGTTATCTGGACTATCTGAATGCTCACCTCAGTCGTCGGCGTTTCCATGCACTGCTTGTTTATCATTTGACGTGGAGACTTGATAGAACAATTCAGCGTCTGAACAAGCACTGATGGTGTTCACTCGCAATTTTGAGCGTTGTTTCTTTTCAGAACCTTTGACTTTCATCACCGTTATTTTACTAATTCATCCATCAAAGAATGTTCTGTCCATGTCAATCATATGGGTCAAAGTATGAATGCTTTGTGGACCCCACGAAGAAGCAACGCAAGGAAAAATAAGAGCGTATGAATGTGAAAGTTCGTCGCAGTTCGAAATTTGGTTTTAACAAATCATACGATACTTGTGCATAAATACCTCCGTTTGTTCGTAACCGGTGGACTTTCTGCAGCAACTCGAAGGATTTGGACTGCAGTGAGGATCCTTAACAAATGTTTGGTTTTTATGGGGATGAACTCATAGCTTTTGGCACTCACTCGCACTTTCAGGCCATAAACCTTCAACAACATATGCATTGAGATTAGGAAACGGGAAGCAAGCAGAAATGCAATTTTCAGACGACTAATTCCTCGGAACGGCTGTCTCTCTTATGTGATGGACAACAGCTGCGAGTGCATTAGGCGATAAATCCCTTTTTTTTGATAGGAACAGTTGATATTTGAATACCTCGACTGTACATAATCCGCTAGGAGAAGCTGTATTCTTGCAAACTTCAGACGTCTCTCGACTGCACGAGGGCTTCTCAATATCTAATTCGTAAACTTGAATGTATCAGTCTGTCCAGCTCGGCTAATGCTCAACAAGGCCCTCCATCTTTTTGAGGTAGATCCCCGAAATAGATGGATGCGCCTTGCTTACCTTTTTCACAAGAACACCGCCATATTTGCTTCGTATCGCATTTTCCAATGAGCATCCGTAGTCGTGACATGGAGTATGTCTGGATGTTCTAATCGAAATATTTCCCTTTTCTATTCATTTTTTTATTTAGGAATGGCCTGCACAAAATCTACCGTAGTTGTTCGAAAGCAGACTCCATATACATGAGTCCATTGATGATCTTGTATATCGTGTCCTCGAATGTTCGTGGGGTTATGAGGAACTGAGAAAATAACAAGATATTTCTTTGGACCAGGTGCCTCAGTTTTGAGCCGAGGTATGATTGGTATTATAATACACAATAATTTAGAATTTCTATCGAAAAAGAAAATATTTACCCCTTGTTGTGTCAGCACGACCAGACTGTCTGTCTTCACTTGAATATTATCCCTCTTGATAACTAAAGTATCGTAGTTTTACACAAGGAAAACATTTCAGTTGCAGCATTATGTAGCAAAATGAATTCACCTTTTGGATCCATTCCCAATTCCAGACATCTCTGCATACGACACGCTGGACATTTCCTCCGACTGCCTAAATTGCCCTGAATCTCAACTCATGTAAGTAACATACTGGATTTCCACCTCGTGAAGCAGTTCCTGTCGTGAATGCATTCGTAACTGAAAGTGCGGTTGTACAAAATAGGTCACAAGTCCTTGTCATACACACAGAAAAATAACAACCGATTTGGCGGTCGTAGTTAGCAAATTACGGTCAAACTACGGCCCAGCTGTAATATTTTTTCTGTGTGTAGCCACTTTTCGTTATCGCCATCGAACGGCATGCACGATATAATGACTTACTTTCTGTCATCCAGAACCGTGCGACGGTAGAAAGTCTTGCAGCCATTGCATGACGGCACCTAAAAACACTCGACCTTACAAGATGCAAGGATGGTGGAGTCTAGTAGGAGAGGAATGGAAGGACGCCGTCGCTCATTGTCAGCACATTACTAATATGTGACCCCTGACGATAAACTTGTAAACTTGTAAACTTACAAGATGTCATCTAGATTTCGAATCCATGCAGTTGTTTCTTCGACTCAGGGCGTTAATTCAATAGGTAGCAACCAAAATAGGTTCAAATATGGCTGCTCACAGTGTAGTGGTATCCGGACGCACTGCTGCCACACACCATGCAGATCTCCGGGCACACGGACAAGGAGTGCGTAGGGAAAGATGACTTCCCCAGGGCACACATCCAAGTGTCCTTTAGCCGCCTCTCACTCCAGTTGATAGCTGAACTGCAGTAAATGGAGAAACGTATTTGAGAAACGAGTGCACCACTATAGACTAGTCTCTCGCATGCGAGTCTTTTAGTGTAATCGTCATGTCTCCACTCTAAGCGGTGCGGTTGTCTATAAAAAGCAGACACAACTGTACCTCAGAGAGTAGAGACGAATGCACTAGAAGACTCGCATGTTACACCCTACTAGAGATCAGGTTGTGAACAAAGCCGAAGATGTGTATGGCATGTTGCACGTACATTTTGTAGTGCTCTCTGACAAGATATGTTATTATGCGGATTTGTGCATCGTCGCGCAATCCGACGAGAGGCCAGGTGGACAGAGAGGATAGGGATTATAGCAGGGAACGAGAGACAGGAGAAGGCGAGGCAGACATTGAACGTAGGCAGTGTGCGGTGTTTGAACAGACGGCAAAGGATGCAACGAGCATCATTGAGAGAAAAGGGATGTCGGTAAATGATGTATTTTTACTAAACTAGTTGTTACATCTTCCTTCTTTTTCGAATGAAATATTTGCTTAAGTTTCACAAACGGGTTGCTTGCACCTGCTTTGCACTCAAAATGCATACAAATGATGCGAGGTCATCAAGGGGTTATCCTGCACTCAAATGGGCAAACGGGACACTCGAAACGACATTGAATGAGTGGTCAGTGTATGTACCTTGTTGCATTGTGTCTGTCTAGCTCTGACCTACTGAGGAACATACAAGAAGAAGACAGAATCCGGTCGGTGCAATGAGTTATGAAACTGTGTTCGTATGCTAATACGATAAGCCCGCATGGATTTGGCCAGTGTTTGATACTCATTAGGGTTTCTAAATCGGGAGTAGAGTGCATTCGTCTGTTGTCTGATTCACGAGGAGCGGTTGTCTATTGCATGAATGAGACAACGGCTCCTGGGTAATCAGACAACAGACGAATGCACTCTACTCCCGAATTAGAAACCCTAATACTCATCAATCATCGCCTTGTGTTCTCGTAATATGTTCCTCAGTAGGTCAGTGCTAGACAGAGTCAATGCAACAAGGTACATACAATGACCACCCACTCCATAGTTGTTTCGAGTTGGTATGGAATGGAGTAAATTTGCTTGACTACGTTATGAGTTTTGGTTCTAAGCGAGTACGTCTTCAAACATTAGAGTCATTGAAATATAATCCAGGAAGTTCTCGAAGTGCCAACCACAGCAAGGAAACACGACACATTTGATGATCAACACGAGTCACACCATTTCAACAGTCATGATGCAATGTTTGGTGCAAAAGATTATATCTTGGGGTCAAGAGCACATGATATAATCAAATATTCAATGAATAGTCATAGGTGGCACCAGTTCGATATCGATGAGGAGGGTGATAATTGGTCGAACTGGAAACGATCCAAAAGCACGGCGTACTAGGCGAGTGCAAATACACCGATGCACACTTCAATGTGCACCCGCCCTCTCTCTCTCCAATGGGTGCCAAAGATACATGAGAGGAGGACGAGAGTGGAGTGGCATGAAGAGGAAACGGTCATCCAACGCATTTTCACTTTCTTCTCTGATTCACATTACGAGGGGCAGCTCTCGAGAAAATCCAATTGTATGACCATCGTAGGGAACAAATTGGTAGACCATTTCCCCCTACCCGCCACTCTAAACGAGAGAAGAGCACAGGGAGTATATCCGTTATCTCAGCTCTCCAAGTGATCTCAGTTGGTTCATCATACATTGGAGAGGGGAGAGAGTGAAGGAAGGCTGTGAAGGTCAAACTATATCCAACTGCATACAATAGTCCGCAACCACCGCGTGAAAGACTCCGAAACAAAATCTTGAACAAACGTATTCTAGGGTGTCGGTAATGTGACGTTATTGACAGCCGTTGATTTCTGGTCGTCTATCTTCACTCCTAGCCGCCGTCTCTCAATTCGCGGAGTCAACCGCTAGGAACGAAGTTAGACGGCCGGAATCAACGGCTGTCAATAACGTCACATTACCGACACCCTAACGTATTCACAATGTATCGTGTTTCCGCATCACTCATAACCGGGAAGGTAGGCAAGCAGAAGTAAAATATTTATGTCGTCTGATTCCCTCGGAGCGATTGTCTCTATCATGGGATGAACAACCGCTCTGAGGGGATTAGAGAAATGCACTTCTGCTTGCTTGCCGTTTATTCATAATATACTTGCATTTTCCCCCATTGATGTGCGATCGAAGGCCCCCTTAATGAAAATCGTTGTCAGCGATTCGCTGATCGTGTACCTCCACCATGGTTAGCGGTTTAACTACCTTATGGATTAGGTTTCAAGGCTACTATATATTTGAATATATGCCCTCTGTGAAAAATAACATATAAAGTAGTCAAATTGCCAACCGTAGACTACACTGTTGATTATGTTGCTAACGTCCGACTCTGGGTGCATCGAAATTCAAAAATCATACGCCAAACAGCGCTGATCGGGTTTACGACACGTGGACAGCGTCCCGATATCAGATATTGCTGACTGGGTCTTTCAACCTCAGGAACAATGTCACTGAGCTATGGTTTTCGATCAGATGACGCACCGAACGGTGTGACGCAACTGCCAATGAATGATTATTGTACATACATTACACTGTTTATACATTCGCAAGAGTGGGTATAGTATAAAGGGATGTTGTAGCATTGCCGTGAGAAGAAGATGAATCATCAGCGAATGGTTTGAACCCTTCTTGTGCGATTTCTCGGGTGTTGCTGAGAATATTGCATCTGAATTAATAATGTTCTCAGGAAGAGCAGAAATTCTATTAAAAAGATGTTTGGGGTAGCTGAGTTTACAATTTCACTAGGAAGAGCATTCCATACAGAGATGCAACGCGAAATAAATGAACTTCTACGACCATGAATTTTAAATGGCAACTCGATTCTTAGATTGTGAGAACCTCGTAGTCTTCGAGAAAGGGGAGCCATTTTAAAAAGGAAAGAAGTATCAAATTTAATGTAGCCCTGTATACATTTATAAGTAAATACAAGATCTCTGATTGCGCGTCTATATTCTAAGGATTTTAAGCCCAAAAAATTTAGTCTATTGGGATATGCCATATATGGTAATCCAGCTCTTGCGATAATTCTACGAGTATAATTACGCTGAACGTATTGAATTTCCTTATTAAGACCATTAGAAATTGTTGAAGGACTCCATACTTCTGTTGAGCTCTCCAGCAAAGGACGAACATAAGTCGTAAAAGATTTCATGAGGAGTCTCAATGAGTTAGTTTTGAAAGCTCGTAAAATATTATTGGCTCTTGCCGATGCTTTTGCTGTGATTTTCCTAACATGAACATCAAAATGAAGAGCTGGATTAACATGTATGCCAAGATCCTTAACTAAATCAGAAACCACAAGTTGAATGCCATCAAGGATATATTGAGTTCTATTTTTCAAAGGACCAAAATGAATAACTGTGCACTTTGGAATTGATAGTACCATATTCCATTGTCTAACCCAATTCGAGACATAATCAATGGCCGATTGTAATTCAGCCGAGTGTTCAGAACGCGCAAATATTTTTAAATCGTCAGCGTAAATTCCAACCGAAACATTGCTAGGCAAGGAGTTTGTTATGTCATTTATGAATAGAATAAACATGAGAGGACCTATACATGAACCTTGTGGAACCCCACTCCTAACATTGTGAGGTAATGAAAGTTTGTCCTCAATGCATACACTTTGAGAGCGTCCAAAAAGAAAGTTTTCGAACCATTTTAGAAGTGGATTGGTAATACCCAAAAGCGAAAGTTTGTATATAAGTAGCCGATGGTCAAGACTATCGAAGGCCTTTCTGAAGTCAAATTAAACACAATCAAATGAGCTACCACTACATAAATTTCTGTGGAATTTCGAAAGTGATTCAGACAGCTGAGATGTTGTTGATCGAGAACTGCGAAAATCAGCTTGGAAAGGTGAAATAAGAGAATGAGTCTCGAGATAATCAGTAAGGGGCTCAATGATTATCTTTTCCATTATTTTGGAGGTAGAACAGGTTAAACTGACAGGGCGCCAATTATCGACACTAGATTTGTTTCCACTTTTAAAGATTGGTTTTACGATAGTAGTTTTCCACAGCGCAGGGACAATACCCGTAAGTAATGAGTTTGACATAATGATACTGAGTGGATAGGACAAAGTAAGAGAACAATTCTTATAAACAATGTTAGGAATATCATCAGGCGTTGTATTACATTTTGGTGCCAATTTCCTTATAGCTTCATAGACTGACTCTGCAGTTATAGAATGCAGTTATTGAAGTCAAATTTCAGCACTGATATGTCACGAGGCAAGGGACCAAGAAAAGAATTAGAGAAAACAGAAGAGAAGTGGGAAGCAAACCCCTCAGATTTCGCTAAGGGATCCGTAATTGTTTGATTTCCCATCGATATTGCAGGAATGGAAGCTGATTTTGGATTTAGCCTATCTCTAAATATCTTATAGTATGAGCTGAAAGAGGCATTGTGAATTAATTTTTCTTCCTCACTCTTTTCAAATTCCCAAAGGGCTTTGCGAAATTCAGAGGCAGCATGTTTTGCGTACAAAGAGTTAGGAGCATTTTTATATGCACGTTTAACGACTATATAATAAACAGATGCGCTTGGGATATCTGTTGTGACCATATTTAATAGGAACAGAAGGAACGAGACGAGAGAGAATATCGGATAATATAGTCACAAAAGTATCGTAAGCAGTGGAAGAATCGTAAGAATTGAGAATTACTGTCCAGTTTATAGATATTGACCATATTCCAGTCAACAGCTTTAAAGTCTCTGATCATCTTAATTTTATAGTGATTTGTCCCGATAATTAATTTAAAGGTGATCGATAGATGATCGCTGGTCGAAAATGGTCGATCCGTTACAAGATTTCGAATCACCGGCACATTACAGAAGACTAAATCCAAAGTATTAGTGCCACGAGTTGGAGTCAAAACATATTGTGTGAAGTGGTTGTCGCAGAAGAAATTTAGAAAACTGGAAAAAGGGGTCATTTGTCGGAATAGATAATGCAAACCCAATCAATCGATGGAATATTAAAATCCCCCGTTATTATTACAGGGAAGGGTATTTGACAAATATATGGGGTTATAGCAGAAATAAAAGTATTCAAAGAGTTTATGGTTGAGTTAGGGGATCTATATATTGTGGCTAATCTTATGGTATGAGCAGGAAGTTTAACATTAGCAGATTGATGGATATCTATCACTATAGCATCTATAGAGTTTTCGCAGTAGAAGAATACCTGAGAAGGCATCAGAGTATTTTTAATGAGAAGTAGAACTCCACCACCTTTCCCATAGGCAGAGTCCCTATCAGAGCGAAACAAAATATGATCAGGAGAGGAATACAAAGAGTCTAGATCCGTATCTTTCAACCATGTCTCTTGGATACACAGAATATCAAACTTATCATTACTTAGCATGTACTTTAACACGCGTTACAGGTAATTACCAAACATATCGACCACCCCCTGGAGCAGAAAAGTCAAAAACGTTTCAGGGGGCCAAAATGTTATCAGGGTGGTTACCCTAGGTGAGTGTACTGACAAAACACATATAGCCAGGCCATATCTCTTTTGGCCGTTTTGGCATGATTTTCCAAAATTTCATCAATTGTCGATTTAACCGGTGATATTCAAAAAATCATAACTTTCTTCGCAGGAGGAGATGGCTGCCCAATTTTTTCCAGTATTTTTGTGTACCTATTGTACGTAAAATACTTTGTCGGCATACACTTTATCCCACTCAAACATGATCAGACGCCGAATTATCCACAATTTGCATTTTCATCACGTTTTGTATTTTGCTCACCGTGAAAATTTTTTGTACTAATACTGGCTATTTTATTCCAGATTCGGAAAGAGCACTTCAAAAGCTA
>JACMIF010005482.1:0-10596 GCA_014805445.1 Diplogasteroides magnus | reverse complement strand
CTTTTTATGCGCTATCGAATGATATATCATTTGGGCTGTTTTGAAAATATCGATTTTTTGACCTATTTTGACCCGTTTTACCCATAAAAGGCGAAACGGGCAAAAATGATTGGTGGATTCTTTGGTTTCCCCCCAAGTGCTCTCGAACTATATACATATGGAATGAAAACCGGTTAACAAGTCCAAAAATGTCCATTGTCAGTCGCGCGATTGTCTATCAGTGAGTGAGATAACCGCGCTCCGGGGAAGAATGACGAAACATTTGCCAATTTAGTACTCCTGCTTACAATGACTCCCTGTTGCTGCTCGTTGAATCGTTCCAGAAGAGCGATCAGCGTGCTCTTGCCGCACCCTGGAAAAATGAATTTCCCCTTCGCCTATTTTTAAAATGTGCGAAAAGAAAACATTTGGTTAATTTTTGCGCATTTATTTACACATTTCCGTCAGATATTGTCTCAAGTGAGGAATGGCGAAACACATGTATTATCCAGGGCTGTGCTTTTGATCTTTGCATAATTGATGCTTTGCCGAAACCTGTAGAATTCAAAACTTTATTGCTGCACAGCCCTCATATTATCGTCAATTTATAAAATGTTTACCTGATGGCCCGACCAGAGCGATCGTCTGCCCTTTCTTCGCGTGTAATGAGAGAGAATTAGCAACCTGAATTTTGTTAATCTCTTGCAAAAATATTCTGATCCTGTTTTTTCTTTTTTAAAAATACAGTTTCACAAAGACCTCCATCATTCACAAAATGATACCTTATGCTGCGGTCTGGCTGGATAGACGAAGGAGACTCGGTCTACGGTGAAAGCTCCACTGATAGCTGGTTTCCACTGAGAATGTGGGTCACCCGTGGACCGGTCGTCTGGGAGGTCGTAGTACCTGAGTAGCCACTACTGGTTAGTAATTAGTTACTGCTTCACAGGTTAAAAACGTATAAGAAATGACCTGTAGAGTATGCTTGCCGCAATATTCGCCCTGAGTATCTCAGGAATGGCTGGGTAGTAGAAGGAGATTGCCCATCCGGTGAACTCCATCGCAAGAGCAGTTCTGTAAGGATCTTGCATATTTTATAAAGTTGTTCGAGTTGTTCAAGTTATAATAATTGCACAAAGAACGAAGATAGAAGCATCATTACGTGAATAGTCCCGTTGCGTCAACGGACCCGTCGTACAGCATTTTGACGCCTAAGGTAGCGCCTCCTACCACGAACCTGAAAGCTACCATATCACAACAACTATGAAGAGATAAGAAAAATTCGTGAAACTCACATGTTCGCTTGAGTCAGAGCAAAGATGAGTCCTTGAAGAAGCGAAATCTTAAATCAAAGCCCGTTTCCTCAGCTTGTTTTGGAACGAAAAATGCTACTATATTATTTCAAGCTAAGTGTCGTGATATTTGCGACCTTAAAGTTATAGTGGAATGACATCACTGCCTATTGGTATATTGTAACGGAGTTCACAGGAAAAAGCAGAAACCAAACCATTCTCATCCTGTCACAAGACAATTCTTGCGCATTCGCATATTTTTGAAGAAAATGACCCTCCACGGTCATGAGTTGAATTGTCCTCGTGTGCTCGAGTATCTCCAGAGCTAACTGAAACGAAAAATATAACCCTTTGATTGGAAATAAAAACCGCCAGGATGACGTCATAATTTGCTCAATGGCGTCGTCTTTTCATCATAAATCCAAAAAATTTAGAACTGAACCTCGGGAGTGGCATCGTCCTCTAGCTGCTGTTCCGCCAGAGAAGTTTCCAGCATTAAGAGTCCGAAGATTAGTGCGAGGAAGACGAGAGAGAAGGCAAGTCCTGAAAAACTATTATTAAATATAAGAACAATTTAATAAATTTTTTGTCGGCTCGAATCCACCACTAGTCATGACGGCTGTCAATATAGTCCCATTTACGTCACCCTAGTAATTGATTCTCTGAACCTACCAATCAGTCCGAGTGGCCAGTGCGTCGCAATGGCCAAAACGACGCACGCGATATAACCACTGTTCCCGAAGACGAAGAGCACCATTCGACTGTCCAGACCCTAAAGCAAGGAACCAACGTTGAAAATCACAACAGGAAGCAATGATCGAAACTGAATGAACACTAACTCATCATAAAAAGTACTAAAATTTACAAAAGAATACTTATGAGTGTGGAAAGTTTTGATGCCTAGTAATAATTGTATGCACTTCCGGATTAAAGACCTACCGCCATAAGATTGGGAGCATGTTGAGCCAGATCAGAGACGATCACGCCAGAGCTGTAAAAAGTATTCACATCTCGGGTGAGGTCTTGCATTATTCATCTGAACAAATTTGAAATGGAGCCCATTTATTTGGCTGTTGAAAAACATTAGAAATCACGACTCGTGGCCAGAGAAACTATGTAATAAGACGCGAATTAGACACAGAACAGCGTTCGATTTCGAAAAATAAGCTTAGTTTGCATGAATAATTGTTACTAAATACCACTCGAGTTCATAATTATCAGTATTCGATAAAAAGATGGAATTTTTAGCTGAGATTATCGAAGAAGTTTCATGCAGTTACCCATGCGAAAATTCACTGCACCTCGTATCCGGCCGGTCGAAAAATTCGGCGTCTTGATTCAAAACTCGTTGCAGAATTCGTTCCTTGACCTCGCAAACCACATTTTCGGCCGACCAGCCGGCGAAGAGATGCTTAAAATATATATGCTTCAACGCATAATAATAGACTTTACCAGGGGTTCAAAAACGGTAAATTTATCGTCATTTATCGTCATTCTTCTCCGCCGCGCGGTCTTCTATCATGACGACAGAATTACCGTTTTAAACCCCTAGATTTTACTTGAACAAAATACGACGGTTTGGTTCTTTTCACATTCCGAACGAAATATAAATAAATAATAAGTACTTCATTAACTCACCGCCAGAGTCATGGTAACGAAGGTGAACACTCCAACAATCGCCGTGTATATGAGCACGAAGGTCATTGTGCCTCGTAGTCATTGTGCGGGGCATCTAAGGGAATGGCCAATGTAACCACGATCAATGTGTACAATATCACGACAAAATGGTTTATTGACTTATGAATCTTTCCTCATCTCTCACACTTTGGCACAGTATAAGGGGATTAAACGGTTTACCAGCCAATAGCTATCCAATAGCCCTAACAACTTACCCAACGCACTGTACACGAACTTGTACATCAACACAAAGAGTGGCACCTCCCAGCCACGGAAGATCGAGAAGAGGAGCATCAGCAGTTTCTTGCCGACATTCCCTAATATTCATGCCATTTTCATTCCCAGTTTAGAGTATCACAAACCGTGATCTAATAGCACTCGAAGTATGGTAGATGAGCATTGTTGAAGCATGCCTGTCAGTTTGCTCTGAAAAAATAATCCATATAGCTTGAAGCCCCAGGCTGCGGTATTATTCGTCCTCTAAACACCGCAGACTAGCATGTTTTTTAAAATTGTTTTCTTACATAGTTTTTTGAGCAGAATTTTTCGCTCTTTCAGCTCATCGTCAGCATGGCATAAAAATTCGTGAGGTTCTTTTAAATCTTAGTTCATTGTTCACCTTTTCCTGTCCATTCACTGAACTGATCCTGGAAAGTCTTCTGGAGCGGCGACGCGATGACATTCTACTAATCTATATTTATTTTATGTATTCAAAGTTGAATACCTCCGTTGAATGTTCGCACTCGCGAAGTCTTCAGTATCCACGACCTTCCTTCTCTCGAAAGACTGCGCCTTGGCCATCTTCGCATAGACTCCATCCTCTTTTCGTAGATCGTCGTGGGTTCCTGAATATCTTGCAGATAGGTGGAATTGTTCGAAAATCGAGAAAATTGACGCAATGCAGGCATACATGCAAATTTTTCAGCCAATATTGAAATATGCGGATCTCATTCAGAAGCTCAGAAATTCCCATGTGTCATATTCATCAATACATGACTGAATGATTCTTCCTTTTTCCATCACGTAGATTCTATCACAATCTTTCAGAGTGCTCAGTCTATGTGCTATAGTGATCGTTGTTCTGCCGATTGAAGCGTCCTTCAGGGCTCCCTGAAAATCAAATCGTTTCACATAACTCATTTCCGCCTAACGCACTAACATATATATAGGAAACATCATCATCAGCATAATAGTGCTACAAGATAAAAGAACTATTAGTGCACAATAATTCGCAATTAACTGTAAACAAATAAGTTTGACATGAATATTTTAGTCATGTGTTTCGAAGCTACCAAATATCTTATTATATATAGCTTTTGTGAGTCATAGGCCATTAAGTAATCATTCTGCCATCTACAGTGCCTGCTTACCTGCACAATTCTTTCCGACTGCACGTCTAGTGCACTGGTTGCTTCATCGAGGATGAGAATTGGTGGGTCGTTGAAGAGGGCTCTACAAGAATCTGTCATTAAAAGCGATGAAATACAGATAGTGCGAGAAATTTTAAGCCCGATCATTAAATACAATTCTCGATGGGCATAAACCCTTACAATTAGTGAAGTGCACTCAAAAACAAAAGTACGCGCACCTTGCAATAGCGATCCTCTGTTTTTGTCCACCACTCAGTTTCACTCCACCCTCTCCAATGACCGAATCGATTCCGCGCTCCAATTTGCTTACAAAATCCGCAGCATGAGCGATTTTGAGTACTTCTTGGATCCACTCCTCGAGGGAGCTGCTTCCGAGCCAATTCCTGTGCAAAAGCGTTTACTTGATAATTTCTTTATTTAGGATTTTTTTAGATAATAAAAAATGAGCTATGTACTAAAATGCTATGTCGAGGTGTCCTTCGCTGGCTATCTATAAATATTCTTGCACGTTTACCGCTCAAACACTGCTTTGCAGTATTTGAGCACATTATGTGTAATGTTTACTAGCTAAGAAACATATTATTAACCTTCCCAAATGAATATTCTCCTTGATTGTACCATTGAAGAGATGAGGCCTATGTTCTGAAACAATTTTGTTAGCTGCTCATTGTTCATTCCAACTAACCTGTTCCCAGAAAGTAAATTACATCGGTCCACGAGACGCCCTCAACTTCGTAATATGCCGAAGATTCTGCATTTTCAAGCAAATCTTCATTGTGGTTATCATTCCTATGACTTAAAGGAGCCACAAAGGGATATTTATTTGCATGCACTTTCGGGATCACTTCCCTCCAATTCCCTTACTATCTCGTTGTCAGAGTAGATCGCTCCGACGACGAGAAAATGGGGGCAAATAAATCTCCCTTTGTGGCTCCTTTAAGTGGCATGGGGCAAAAAATGGTCCAATATGGGCTTGTCTTTAAAAAAATTGTATTGGTACGGCTTGGTTGAAACTACTGGACTTTACGGTTAGAGTTGTGTTTCTAAATCGGTGAAAAGTGCATTTTCCATTAGTCTAATTCTCCACGAGCGGTTGACTATCGCTCGTAGAGACAACAGCTCCGAGGAGATCAGACAAATGGGATATTCAATTTACTACCGATTTAGAAAACATTGTTCGCACCTGGAGAACCATCGCATCCCGTGTTGGATACTTGAAATGGACGTTTTCGAACTCAATCTGTCCGCGAATTTTAATCGATTTTGGTATCCTCGTCGGTGGAATAGCAGATTTCTTAAATTTAATATTACGTTTAATATAATATTACATATTGGCACGCACTCTATCAATCGTTTGATAGATCACCGCGGCTCCTATTCGGGCCTTTAGAAGTGACATCATGTGTGGTCCTGAAGGCAACGGATATTTGCGCCATATTGATGAAAGCGACAAATGCGAGTTCAGTTCGCGTATCAACTATAGTTTTGTTTGACCACGGCGTAGCTGTTTTTTTTATTCGATCACGTATCTACAGTTGAAAGATAAATCAGACAGTTCAAAGAGATGTGTCCTAATGACTGATTGTGAGTAACGTTATTGTTGAATAAAGCTGTGCAACAATGGTTGAAATTTAGTAATGAATTGACTGAGCAGACCACTCTAATGTGGATTGATATTGATGATATTTCCCCACCCAATAGACCGAGCATGTATCCTCCCAGTAAGCTACAGTTCACCGCAATGATGGTCGAGCCGCGTTTGAATGTCGGAGTGGGCGAGTGAGCGTCAGTTATGCCCGATCTAAACAATGCAAATTGTCTGAAAGTTAAAGATAGCCACGCCACGAACGCACCTTCGTAGTAAAAGCAATATGTTTCACTGTCAATCGATGACAAATCAAGTGAAAGACAAGGGCTGACAGGTGCAGTAATAATTTTCAGCTCACGTACCAATTTAACGATTGTGGCGCTACTGTCCAAAGATCTTGTCTTTCACCCTGGGATATGTCTACCAAGCTGTCTACATTATAACGAAAGACGACGGTTTGGAAGAGATGGGGTGAATATACATTGTCAAATTCTCTCTAGTCAAGACTCACAGCATCGCCAAAGTCGTGAAGAAGTAGATCAGGAAGAAGAACAGCCCCTCGAAGAATCCATTGGTAAAGTAGACACGAATCGAAGGCACCTTCGCTTGCGCCAAGATGGATTTGAATTTCTGCAATTAGCGGTAACCCTATATTATCGAAAATTGCATTCCGTGACTATGATATCAATTCGAAAATTATTTGACTTTTTTATATTTCACTGACAGTCGTTTTCCAATTTTGCCCTCCAATTGAAGAAGAGCGAAGCTATGAATAAAAAGAAGAAAAGGCCTCTCCCTTAAAGATTGTACTCAATTCGGTTACCTTGACCATGTCCTCCTGTCCATTGCACGACGCAACTGTCTTCACGTTCATCACGGCCTCTTCCACAATTGTCGCTGCCTTGCCATTCAGCTCCATGCTCTGCGTCATCGGCTTCGCAGTGTACTGAACATTTAATGCAATCGAACATGCAAGTTCGGTGATATATTGGCACATTTGGGCCAATTAGAACGCGTTGGCATGTTGCGTTCATAGTGAAGTGGGGCACACCTTAGCCATCAATCCCATCAGGATAGCCGACAGCGGTCCGAGCATACAGAGAATTAATGTGGTCTGAATATCGGTACTGGGAAGAGAATCATAAGTTTCAAAGAGAAAAAATACAATTTATGTACCTTCCAATTGAAGATGAACGACGCTATGATGGAACATAAAAAGAGACACATGCCACGGACGAGAAGACCGAGCAAAAATAATTTAGTTAATGAGATTCCATCAAGCATTATTAAAAACCTTTCCACCGATTCCGTCCTTGATCCTGTCGATGTTTCTGAACAGTTTTATATCTCATATGCTTTAACTTCATTATTACAGCGTAAAAGTCCAGTAAATTCGACGAATCCTCTGCTATCTCTCACTCAAGTGATTGTTCAGTTTTGTTTGATTTCACATAATAAATCCTTTTACCCCGTATATCGTCGATTAAACGGTAGCATTGAAATATTTGTCAAAAAGTAGTCGATGTGTCAATCATGAAGTGTAACCATTCCTTGCCCGTCACAACCCATAGTTATTGGCGCAACTTTGACTTAAAAAATCTCTAAAGCTCACTCATTCATTTGATTGTTCAGTTCCCCGGCCGAATGACTGTCCAGCCATTCCCCGTCCTGTCTCATCACGGCGGCAAGAAATTCGCGTCGGAATCGCTCCACGATGTTTCCAGTAGCTGTAGATATGAGGTAGTGCTGTAAATATCTTGTTATTTTTGGTTAGTATCTTGAGAAAATTGAAATTATTTCAGTAGATTTTCTAATAATCTAAATATTACACGAAGGATCAACATATTTTATTGTAAATTGGCTAACTATCCTTTTCGTTGCTGCACGACGATACCAAAAAAAGAACTGTATAAATGCCTACACTATTTTTTTGCCGGTTTCAAGGCTGACTCCACCGAATTTTTCCATTGATTGTTTTTTTGGTGCAGACAGTGAAACACACATCCGAAGTGTGCTTTAAAGTCGTTTTCGCACTAATAACGTGTAGACACTAGTGACACTAATTATTTTATGACTAGTACAAGCGTGATGACGAAGAAAGCAATGAATTTTAACGCCCAGTGATCCTATTGATAACTTAGTGATGCACGCACCTGAATAGTGCATCCGACGAACTCCACGGTTGCCACCATTGCATAAACGATGAGAATGGGGATAAGGGCATCTACGAAGGTGTCGTTACCAGTTGTCTGGAAGGAAAAAAAGTGGGGCTATGTGGTAGTGCCTATTTTGTATTTTTCTTGCTCATTCAATATTTTTTTAGAAATTAATGGTGAACACTACTAGTATTATTGATTTAGATAACCCTACTGTGACAGTGTCACTGAACACAGCACAAGGAATAAACAGTTCACGGTATCGAATTTTGTAAGGCATTTTCCCTTTTCTGTTCTCTTGTGTGAGCGGCAGTTTATCATTCTTCAGAGATCGTGGCTCGCCAATGCGATTAGACAGAAAATATGTAAATTCGTTCCAAAAGTCGATCGCTAGCAATAATAATCCATGCTGCTGGCGGACGGATTACCTAACCAAAATAAGTAGAAGTTTCGGTTGGATCTAATATTTCTTACAACTTCCTCCAGTAGCAATTGGTTCGCTACAAGCCCACCGAGGATCGTGGTTGCAGGAAGCATTGCACCTGCAATTTTGTCTCACAATCAGGTTATTCGGTGATACGGATTGAGCTCGGGTGTCGATATTGTAATTCAAATCACCCCGTGCTCTTCGGAGCAACGGTCTAAGGAATTAAGGATTTACACGTCCACACAAAAAGAAATCGAGCAAAAATGGAGTCTTATAGGAACAAAACATTTATTCATCATAATTCTCTGCCTTTGAATAAGTTTCACCTGTGACAGCCGCCAGAAGCAGCCCAATTACGATCTTACACATGTCTCCTGATGATGCGAAGCGGAACTGAATGAACATGATTTCGTGAATTATGCCTGACCGAGTGTCAGTCAAGAATTTTATATTTCATAATTATAGTGCCAAGGTGCATGGATATGTTAGAGTTGCCTTATCCATTCCTTTCTCTTCTATCTTACCAAGTCCTTAATCGAGCATGGCTTGGCTTCTTCTTCCTCGTCGGCCAAATCGCCTCTGAATATCGCTTCTATTTTGCTCTGACAACTCCAATTTTCGTCCTCATGGAACTCTAACACGAATCATGCAAATGGCACACGATCATGCAGATTATCTCACATGATTACCGTTGATTTTGCGAACGACAGACTTTCCAAGCCTTTTGGAAGAAACAGACTAAATAGAAGAAGAAAACGGAAATTCACGTGTCAAATTATATCAATAAATGATGAACATCGTTAAAATAACAAAACTTCAGTGAAACAATTGGTATACCTGCACAGAAGCGCCGCGATGATTCTCTCCGATAGGAAGGGCGTTGTGTAATACCGGCCAAACAAAATACCTATTGTGTATTTTAGCTATTAGAACACAGTGATTTGCCTTTAGTGAAATATCGCTATGTCCTGGTTATCAATCACACTTGAAGATTATTGCACCACATAATTATGTTAGACAAATGACAAATGCACTAAATGTGCTTATTAGGGAACTCAGTGCCAGACGAAATAAACACATGGCGCAGTTTGACTCTTAAATAACGCTGTCGACTGCGAAAACGGTTGAAAGTAGGGTGTCGCAAATAGGAAACTATTGACAGCCGTTCATTTCTATGCGTCTAACTTCATACATTAGCGTTCTTCTCTACATTGCAGCGACCACCGCGATGTAGAGAAGTTAGACGGCTAGAAATGAACGGCTGTCAATAATTTCCCATTTGCGATACTCTAGATGAAACTGTCTCCAGACTGAGAAGGGCTGAATAGTACCGGTCGACATATGCAAATCTACTCAACGCCGGAGTTTCAGACCGAAGTGTTGATCTCGTTCTTTCGGATCACCCTCTCTACAATTCAAACCTACACTCTGAATTTGAGATAGAGAGCAACGTAACCATATTTTAATCTTTCAATATATTTAATTTGCCTGGATTCCTTTGCGTCTAGGAATGTCTTAGCTACAAGTTTTCAGCATAACATTTGTCGTATGGACACCCCACGAAATCACCAAATCAAACTATAGTTCATTTTTTGTTGTCGAAAATTTTGAGAAATGGACAGAATGGAGGAAATTAATACTAAACAGTAGCAAGTTGTAGGAAAATCTTCCTGTGGATAATAAATGTTCTGTTTCAAGTTGATTCACTGTGAATTGCTTTGTATGACTCATGATTTTCAGTGAATGAGGAGAGCTTCTCTTCATCATTTCTTCGTGATGACGATAATCAAAGGAAATTGTATTATTTTTAATGACGAGTCAAAATTCCCTGATACTATGAAAGACACTGTATGAGGGCTATCAGACAAAAGAAGAATGGTTACGTTTGATAGAGTTCAGAAACGATTACGATACAACAGAATTATTAATTTATATGATGAAAGTAAGTTATTTCGTCGTCTGTCCGTTGCAATGAAGGGGAAGAAATGCGTCGGGTTCATTGCCTACCTTAAAGAAGCCGTCCGGGGAGATTGCGGAGGCGCTTCCCGACCGGTACATCGATAATAGAGAGCGAGGGATTAGAGAGACGCAGAGAAAGAAAATACCC
>JACMIF010005480.1:0-10598 GCA_014805445.1 Diplogasteroides magnus | reverse complement strand
ATCAGAATGAGTGTGTACTCGTCCCCGTCTCCCACTTGACCCCTCAACTCCTTCGTGGAGAGTAATAAAGATATGAAAGATAAAACATGTCGAGGAGTAGAACAACAGCAAAAACTTGGGAGGGGACTTTGGGCCATGGTTAATATAGTCGAGGGAAGATGAAGAAATCAATTCGATTACCTACAATGTCTTCTCAACAATTTGTCTCGCATCTTGCTTTATTTGTCAATTGGGAAATGGCCAAGAAATAGCAATAGAAATAGTTCGAGAATTTCATTTTCATCAGCAACGAAAATGGTAGCTGTATACATCAGAATCTCTCATTCATCACCGTATCCTCGATTGTAACGTACCTGGAATGCAGATACAGTTCTAAAACGGAATTCTATTCTGTGGAATTCTAGAACGGTAATTTTATGCTAGAAAGTTCATTTCTCATTCGTCTAATCTCCGAAGAGCGGTTGTCTCTCTCATGTGATGGACAACAGCTCCGAGGGAATTGGACGAATGAGGGATGAACTTTCTCGCATAAAATTACCGTTTTAGAAACACTAATGCAGTCCACATTTCATCGATTTCTTCCTCGATTGCCTTTTGAAGAGCGTGCCCTTTATCAGGTCCAGTAACGAGTAAGACTAAATGCAATCAGTCTTGCTTCATATTCTCCTCCCAGACTAGCCGCGACGCATGGGTTTACGCGTCGCGATTGGGTACGGTAACCAACAGAAGTGTAATCCATAACTGTGCCAATTCATTGTTGTGAGTAGTCGACTGGGAATGTCGAAGTAGTCGTTGTCGAAGAATCTGAACAAGATTCCCCTCGTTCTCTTTTCATCTTTTTCCTCTCACCTAGCCTTTTTCTTTATTCTCTCTTCATTGAGAAACTTGGCTTCTGATTCTATCTCCTCTAGCCCAACCTCTAGCCCAATCTCCGGTCGGCACCCGGTGTGAATACGCCATATCCAACCACCAAAGAGAGGCACGACATACCTAGGGGGGGGGTCATAGACCCCCTTTGAGTTCCTGGATCAAAGAAAATGTGCACGAACTGAGCGTCACAGTGATGCGCAACGAAAGATCTTCGTTCTAAAAAAGACTATGTCACACAAGTACGGTTACAAGCTGACTGGGCGATATATGGACTGGTTATAACAAACCTCAACGAGCAAAGACTGGGATTGTAGACAACTATCCTATTTATCAAGACAGCAGACTCAAAGAATCAGATGAACTCATAGGTTGGATGACAGTTGGCGAGATGTCGCATGTACTCCCTACGACTTGATTATTGAAGTGGGTAGTGGCACGCAGACGGGACATTGACCTGGAGAGGGCAGCAGGTGATCGGGGCTCCATTATGCCACATAGTCGGAATGACTTATCGCCTGCAAGAAGATGGGGAGATGATGTTGTTCATGTAAACTGGACTGATATTCCGAGTACAAACACTGCCACTGATCACACGGTTGCTCTCTCATATTTGCAGGATATTTCGCTGCAATCATCGCATGACTCGTCTTACGATTCAGCAGCATTACAAATGGAGAGCATTTCACATCAAATTGCATAAATAATAATTAGGGTAGGAAATCCAAGCAGAAGTGCACATTTCTGTCGTCTACTTCCCTAGGAGCGGTTGACCATCACATGAGAGAGACAACCGCTCCGAGGAAATTAGACGACAGAAATGTGCACTTTTGCTTGGATTTCCTACCCTAATAATAATTCAATACGGAAAAGAACCCACTAGACAGGAAGTATCGTCCAGGTACGCGCGTGGCACTTCGAAGGAGTTGAGTGTGCCACGGCGACGGCCGCGAGGTCCTCGCTGGACTGGCATAACGGGACCATACGTCTCACGCGCTGGGTCCTGGAAGGAATCTACAGTAATCTTGCCACCAAATGCGAATGGAGTTTTGAGTCTAAGAATCTAAGAATATTATCACCTCGATTTAGGCTCCAGGAGCGATAGACTAGTGTACGAAGGGGAACGATGTTTTCCGTTATAAAATCAAGGGAGAGAGAGAGAGAAAACTAAATATAACGCGGTTCAGAAAGTTGTCCGCGACGTCGAGGCCATGAAGGAGCTCGGCTCTCTCGATGACATCTGCATGGAAGTGCTGCAAAGAATAGAGGTTGCATTTCTATCACTAGACCGACGAGCTCAACATCATTCGGACTATTCTACCAATTTTTCATTGAATGACTTACCTCCACATGAGCCAGAAAAGCCTCCCTATTAGGGAACTTGCCCATGAAGCGGGGAAGCGGCATTGAATCCGCTTGGGGCACTTCAGGAGCCTTCCTTGGCGAGCGCTGATGGCAACAGGGGCAATAGCGGACGTTGTCATGGACCATGACTGAAGCTATCTGAAGATAGGAATGAGTGAGAACGATCGACAACGAGGAAGGAAATAACTGATTGATCAAATGATGGGATGATGAGTCTAATGAAGGGAGAAGTGATAGGACTCCTCCCCCCCCCCTCCCACCTTTCCCCACCACTCTGAAAAGGTCAGGACAACTGGAAGAGACAACGACGCATTTGACGGACAAATGAATGCATAGTTTCAGCCTGCAAATCACCCCTTGAGCCAAGTTTTTGCTTCTTTGAGATATTTGAACTGAGCATTACAGCAATGCACAACAATACAACAAAGGGTTCATGAAGTGCAAGCAGATTTTATCCCAAGATACAGAAAGAAAACAATCAATGATCGAGCATTGCTGATAATCCGAAGTCTAGAATGGAAAAATGACGAAATGATTTTTTTTACTAACCTAATACAATATAGGCTGGGTTACGAATCGATTAGACAATCTATGGACCATTCACAACAACTTTCAACTGAAACAGATACAGCTGGATGGCAGTTAGCGAGATGTCGCATGTACTCCGAGCGACTGGAGTATTGCAGCGGGTAGTGACACGCAGACTGGACATTGACTTGAAGAGGGCAGCAGGTGAGGGGCGCCATTGTGCCACATCGTCGGAATGACGAATCCCTGCAAGGAAACGGGGAGATGACATTGTTCATGTGGACTGGACCGATATTCCGAGTACGAACACTACCACCGATTACGTGACTATCAGACGGTTGAGCTCTGGTATTTTCGGGATATTTCGCTGCATCCATCACAGGACTGGTCCTACGTTTCAGCAGCAGTACATATGGAGAGTACTTCACTTCACATTACATGAATAATAATCCAATACGGAAAAGACCCACTAGACAGGAAGTATCGTCCAGGTACGCGCATGGCACTTCGAAGGAGTTGAGTGTGCCACGGCGACGGCCGCGAGGTCCTCGCTGGACTGGCATAACGGGACCATATGTCACACGGTTCGGGTCCTGAAAGGAAGCTACAGTAATCTCGCAACCAAAGGCGAGGGCGTTTTGGGGTAATCTCAGAACATTATTACCTCGAATCATGGTCAATTCGAGTGATAGACTACTGTCCAAAGGGGAATGATGTCCTCCGTTACATAAGCAAGGAAGGGAGAAAAGAACTAACGTTGTTCAGATAGTTGTCTGCGACGTCGAGACCCTGAAGAAGCTCGGCTCGCTCGATGACATCCGGGTGAAAGTGCTGCAAAGAATAGAGATGGCATTTCTATTACTAAACCGACAATCTCAACATCATTCGGACTATTCTACCAATTTTTCATTGAATGGCTTACCTCCACATGAGCCAGGAAAGCCTCCCTATTAGGGAACTTGCCCGGGAAGCGGCGTTGAATCCGCTCGGGGCACCTCAGGAGCCTTCCTTGGCGAGCGGTGCTTACCGAGTAGTCCAGTTCTTCGGGTTGGTCCCAAAAGTACTTGGACTTCTTCTGTGGTGCTTCCGCATCTGAAATGACCGAGATCAATTCCTTTTCTCCTTCGTTGTCCCTTGTTTTGAGAGCAGGGAGAGATGCCCATCAGGTCTGGGCGTTTTTAGTTTTCGATTTTTTCGAATTTTTCTCGAAAAATCGAAAAAAAATATTTAAAAATTTTAAAGAACAAACATCGAAATTGGGGCTTCAGCTCATCTGGCACTTCCATCTCTGGAATGGACCGAATCAGTCGTTCTTCTGCGGAATTTTCCCTTGCGAGATCCCCGGATGAGGAGGAAATCTTACCTATGGTCTCATCGCTTGTTGGTTTCGGGGAGCGATTCGCGATTCACCGGCCGTAGACCTTTGGTAGCGTCGTCGTTGGATGCTGGGGGAACGTGCTTCTCCATTCTGTAATGTCGACTCTATGGATTTTGAGGAGAAATACGATTTTGTGGGCTATGTTTACAACGTTTGGGTGTCTTGGGAAAGTATAGACGTAGAACATCATCTTCACTCACCTTTACTTTCAACACTTGAAATTCTATCAGCGTTGTGATGACTTGTTTGTTCCCTCCTAATCTGAAAAAGGTTGTTATTAGCCGGCAGAAAAAGGGGCGAAAAGTCAACCTATGTAAGATGTACTTGAGATGTGTGGTAAATTATAGAGTTCTGAGACTGTGAGGTCACTTATGAGAAAGAGTTCTCGCACTGGATATTAGGGGTTCTAAAAAGGTGTATTTGTCGCCATTCTTCTCCGGAGCGCGGTTGTCTCACTCCATTATAGACGACCGCTCGGCGGTGAAGAATGAAGCCCAATTTACTGTTTTTGAACCCCTGCTGGATATATCAACTTGTTTTACAAGTATGATACCTACCTCGGCAGTTCGTTTACGTTAGTTGATCGTAGTGAAAATTTGAGTTACAGATCGTCTGCAATGCAATTAGTTGTTGATACGTCGCAAAAAGGTGCCGCTTACCTGATTTCGTAACTTTTTGAATAGACTATGAATTCATGATCGCGAGAGCATATAGGGCTCTGCAAATCATCATAGGTAATGTGTGAATGCGCGAAAACCAAAGGTAACACTGTGGGAAGATTCAATTCGATTAAGTATTCTTGGGAAGAGAAGTAGAGTCTAAGGATAAGTGAATTTTGTTAATCAGAATGATTACTTTGTGAGTTATGATTCATAGAAGGAAGCTATATCTTGAAATTCAGTATGTATCCTAACGTTGAAACAAATGCAAAAAAGTAATCAATCGTGAAGTGGATGCAATTAGGGTAGGAAATCCAAGCGGAAGTTCATTTTTCGGTCGTCTCTCTCATATGATGGACAACCGCTCCGAGTGAAGCAGGCGACAGAAAAATGTACTTTCGCTTGAATTTCCTACCCTAGATGTAAAAAAAACGACTCCGCAAAGAAAAGATGTTAATACATAACATATAATATAGGCATCTCATTAATGACCCGTTCTTTCTCGTGTTTCGAATATGTTCCAATGTAAAACAACATGTTCGAAACACGCGAAAGAACGGTCCATAAGGCACTGTGTCTAAGGCGTTGGAAAAGAAGAATGAGGGATGGGGCATTCGTCTGGTCACTGTTTCTTCCTCTTCCATAGCCTCTCTCCACCCTTACTCTCTGGTAAAGAAAGGAGAAGAAAGGAAACATCTTGTCCCTCTGTTTCTCTGTGTCTCTTTCACTTTTGTAGTTTCTCCTAAGTGCCCCAGACAAAGGTAACGGCTAAAGGGCATGACTGGAAGGATCGTGAGAGAAGGGTAGTATAGACAATGAAGGGGTCTCATCCACTTGGCGCCTTTGATTATAGCCTATGAGAAAACACGAATAAAGGAACACCGCACGGTCGTGTCTGTGTGCTTGAGACGACCGATCGAATGAGAGCGAAGAGAGACGTAATGCACTTTGGGATTCACTCTGCCAAGACTATTGGAGACAAAGGAAACTAAGCACACGTCAACACTTCGTTCAGTATTATGACTCTTAAAATTACGTTTGAATCGCTCATTTCTCAACAAGATCACACAAACTTCTTAGGTAAATAAAAGAAAGGTATTCATAGCATACCACACTCACCTATTACAAAAATGGCAAATGATCATCGCGAGTATCTACAAAAATTCTGATGAGAGTGGGATTCGAACCCACGCCTCCGAAGAGACTGGTGCCTTAAACCAGCGCCTTAGACCGCTCGGCCATCTCACCTGATAAGTGTGAACAAATTCTTGATCATATGAAGCTCATATTGAAGAGATCATTTGTGCTCATTCGCATATGATGAGATTCAATGTCTTGTTTACCACGCAATTGTGATTTCTCAAACATGTGTTTTCACGAAAGAACAACCGGTGTTCATTGTTCATATATATTTCATAGTGCTTATAACAATATTCAAAATTCTCCGACATTAGACACTTTGCATGCACTCATTTTCATAATTCCCGAACAAACCTCAAAGTCCAAGTGATTTGAATGAATTGAGGAAGGGGGAGAGGGGGTGACTCTCTTCACTTTGTTCCTTTCGCTCGTGGAGGACGGTCGTCTCTCTTCTCTTCTCTCCTCTTCGTACAATGGAATTCATTCAGGTATAGGCCTTATTCAACCTAGACTGGGGGAAGAATACTAGTAGGTAGTTGTCGTAGATAGTTCTTTCTGGCGGGTTCGAGCTACTATTTCCAGATATGGGTCCGAATAATCGATATTTGTTCACGAGACACTGAAAAAGAGCATTGTATCCTTTCAGATTACCAATTCGGACGAGTTCAACATCGTTGACAGGACGAAGGAAGAGAAGGAGGAAGGAGAAGAAGTGACGGATGACGTGACCGTGGAGGAGACGCCATCTCAGGTATACTGTAGGCGACTATTCACATTCGTCGCTCCGGTGTTCAGGGGATAATCCATAGGGGGATAATGTCACATAGGCAAATTTTGTGGGAATTACACACTAAAGATGAGCTGAATCTTGGGAAACGAAGAAAGGATTCTTATTAAAATGAGACCCTTAAAAACTGAAAAACCTTTCAGATTTCCAACTCTGACGATGCCGCTGAGAGTACGAAAACAGAGAAGGAAGAAGATGGAGAAGTGGAAGTGAAGGAGGATAAGGAGGAGGAGACAGTGGATGAGACTGCTACCACTCAGGTATACTGTAGAAGATTGCAGGGGCATTATTACAGTAGGAGTTCAATTGGATCAGATGTTTTGTCATCGATGAGCCAACTAAACCTGTACACTTCAGGAGATCAAGGTGCCCCTGATCGCGAGCTACTTCGACAACAGGCCGTGCGGTGTCGTCATTCACGAGGAGAAGGGTACGAAAGATGATGACGTCATCGGCAGTTGTAGCTTAGTGTATAGCGGTTCCCCCCCCGTGATCATAGGGTTGATGGTTCGAGTCCGCTCATTGCTCCGCTTTTTGCCAGCTAGCAATTGAATTTTTTTTAAAGTCCACCTTTTCACCTATGATCAAGTCTACGGTAGCTTCACGGGGTTACTGTAATGATTACAGCTTACAACGCTGTTGTGACTCCCGATCGATGTCTCGACGTTCTCGAAGGAGACCAGGAGGGAGAGCGGATTGAGTTCGAACACGCCACAGGAGTGCACGTGCAAGCCATCGAGGTACCCCCTCCCCCCGGCTACCGTAACCCAACAATCTCTTTGAGAACCTCTCGTCGTCGTCGGACTTCATCCAGGGCGGACCCATACCCCTATGCTACGACAGCGTCCTTTGGAGCTACGCCCTGAGGATAACGAGAGTAAAGGGTGAGGGATACTGTAGGAGTTCAAGCGAGTCAGATCTCGTGTCATACAGATTCGATGAACCAGCTGAGTCTTGTGAGCATTGGACCGCATCTTGGACTGGATGCGAGTGGCAAGAAGGGTAAGTAGTCGTAGTATTTTATGAGTCCACTTATCTCACTGGTCCCGCTATTCTCAGGAAGTCTGGGAAAGAATGAGCCCATGGACCAGACAGCGCCTCGGATCCTCAACGCCACTCTGGAATGGCCCAAGAAGGCCGAGGATGGGAAGGAGGAGATTGAGAAGTGTACGGGGGTTACTGTAGTTGGGATTACTGTAGACGGATCGACAAAGCCTAGGTTACGGTACCCTGGATTACGGTATAATTCAGTGAACGTCGTCGCCAATCGTTCTGGTTCCCTGGTGGGCGATAGGACATTCACTACGGAAGAACTGATGGCGATTGCAGGTATTTATGCGCCTCTCTAGTCTCAATTTGCGAATTTAGCCCCCCCCCCACTTGTAGAGATAAGAGTGTTCTAGCCATATGCTGTCTGTCACTTCTTTTTGTGATCAAGATACATTTTGATCCCAGCCTTTACTTGAATCTGTTTATTTTCAGACTCAACAACGGTCGTTCGAGTCACAGCCCGCATTACTGTAGAGAAGGCCTACTTCAACCTCAAGAAGTTCATCGATCTTGACAAGTATATTATTCGAGTCGCGATCTGACAGTACCCTAACATTCCAGGCAGGAGGCCATATCCAATCGGGCGAGCGAAGTGCTGAACACGATTCTGAAGGGAGAGAAGCCTCAGGGTTGGGACTGGGTCATCACTGTGGGTCAGGTTAGTATTACCGTATCCATTACTCTATTATTGATTGACTATCCAAGTATTGATTGATTCTCAGCACGAAGCCGGCGAGCCCCGTGAGTACTTCGTGCACAAGTCTGCGTTCGGTGGTGCGAGCGACTGTTTCGCGGTGCGTCTGCTTTCTGTCTTTTCCCAATCGTCGCCTACCGTATCCAGGCCGTCGTGATGACCGGCCACTCGTTCGCCGAGCACATCCTACACGTGACCGGAGAGAAACGCGCGATCATCCCTGCGCTCCATGCAGAGGACATGAAGACGGTGGGAGACCGCGACGCATAGAGGGACGCGGAGCGGTCAACGAGATGGTTTTGCAGGTGATCCCTCTGGTGTACGCCCTGCATGCTCCTCTTCCTCGCTGGCAGCGAGTATCTGCTCTCGGGCGAGCACTCTGCGTACTCTTCAAGGTATACGGTAGATGACAAGCTGAAAATCGATTTGGACTACAGGCATACGGTAGTCGGAAAGCGACCATAGCCATGTCATGCCATCTTTCCTAACCTCGGAATAAAAGCCATAGTTGGTAGATTGTCACAGGGTTGTGTACGAGAAGATTTAAGAGAAGAAGAAAGGGAATATTGATTGATTACGGTAGCTTTCGTTCAGGGAGACCTCATCCTGAGCGTTCTGTTCCCGCAGTGGGAGCGTGCCCTGGTGAAGGAGGCTATGGGAGTGGATGTAAGTTCCATTTGAATACAGCCCTGATAATCAGGAATATCGATTAGCTACCGTAATCTCAGCGCAACTCCGCTGTTGCCGCATCTGTCGAGCTCGTCCGTCTCCTCACCATCGTCTGGTCCTGTCCCTACGGAGCACTGCCCGTCGCCAAGCGCGTCCTCATCTCGGCACTCGCGGATACGGTAAGGGCGGTCAATTGGGTCACCCGGAGTTCATTGTGTCAGCTCCACCGTACTGGAGAGGACGAGAAGGTGTTCATCGTGAAGGAGTTGGTGCCAGTGCTGGGAGAGCTGAACACTGCACATCTACAGCCGATTCTCGACTCTGTGTCCAGGGTGAGTGATGGAGGGGATAAAGAGGGTGAAAGTTAAGAGAACCACGGACTTTTGCGCCGTAACGGCGAAATTTATCTATAGATGCGTCATCAATAAACGGGGCTTTAATTTGTCCCTAATATCCTCCATTTCAGCACCTCCACGCGGTGCGTTCCGTGAAGAAGACTGGCGTGAAGACGACGAACGACGAATGGAAATAGTCGACTACCGTACTCTCGCCGCCCGAGCCCTCGCACCACAAAGTGCTGTGTCGTTCCCTTTCGACTTTGCAATCAATCTCCTTTTGGAGTTCATGTTATTCCGTTTAGTGAAATTTGTTTGAGGCAATAAAGTTGTTGTAAAAAGCAAAGTTTCATGAAAGAACACAATTTAATTCATTTATCATGAGTTTATGAGGGCAGTCTATTCAGACATGATGAGCATTAAATCTCCAACACTTATTTTCGTCAGAAAGTGCACAGAGTTGGATAATCAAGAAAAGTTCTGGACTGTAGGCGGAATGGCGTTGCCTCTTCATACTTGAACAATACGTTCCATATTGGGTTCGGTGTGTGAACAGTGAATGATTGTCTGAAGCAACAAGGCGACTGATGGATTGACGGACAGAGTGGAGTGGAAGGATCATTTATATACTAGGACGAGTTAGCCGGCGGAGAGGGGCAGACGTGGGAGGATAGGGAATTTGAAATGGGAGGGTGAGAGCATGTGTTTTTATGTGGAATACAAGAAATGCTACTCTGAGACGTAATTCTGAAGATTACCGGGAGGACAATATCACATGTAGAATTGTCTCCTTCATTGTAGTCCTCTCCTTCGCCCTTCTCCTTCTTTCCCTGCAAAATGTTGCAATTCAATTTTAACTAAACAATATCTCGATCTAAAAATTTCGTTCGAAAATTTTCGCAGGCGTTTCAAAAATCAATATTAAATCAATCATGTGTGATCATCCGTAACTCGCGGCTCTCGGAATTGCCCGTTTGAGTTCTTTTTTGCTGATTTTGGGAAGAATAAAATTATCTGATATAATCTAATGCTGCGTTCAAAACGTCGTTTCCGTCGTTACCAACGCGAAATTTCCGGTTCACAAACGCGTGTTTTCGTTTCCGCGGAAATGTCGCAGGGACTTTTT
>JACMIF010005479.1:0-10602 GCA_014805445.1 Diplogasteroides magnus | reverse complement strand
AAAAAATACTCTTCAAAAATTGATACTAAAACCCGCACTTTATCAGATTTCATTTTTCGACCAAAAACAATGGTATCCATAGTTTGTGAGATCTCTAAAAAGAGAGAGGTACAATTGGACCATACTTGGTAGTTATGCAAACACAGTGTGTGGTGGGCACTTCGAAAAAGTATACCCCATGCCGATATCATGGTCAAAAATGAGCAATGACAGTCAAACCGAAATATGACGCCTTTTTCGACGTCGATTTTTGGGCTGGCTACGAGTGGTTTCTATAGCTCTGGTATTGCTCTTTCAGAATATGAAATACAATAGCTGGGGAGTAATAGTAATTTTTTGAGATACAGATTTTTTTCTGAAAAACAGGAAATCCGAATTTGGAGCAAAATGTTTATGATTTTGTCGATTCAAGCTGGAAGGGCAGGTTATATTTTTCTTATGAAGCAGTTCATAGTGTAGATTTACCTGCAAAAGCAGGGCGCCCAATTTCAAGTACAACAAAAGTTATGATTTTTTGAATATTTATCGTTTTTTTCGGATTTTTCGAAATAAATATCTTTTCAGCGGAGCGAGATGTGACAACCAAACAGTTTCGGTTGTAGCACATAAATGTACTTGTGCAACCACCAAAAATATCGGGCCTTTAAAACGATTTTGTTCCAGATGATGGTCGGAAATTACCTGGAAATTCTGTTAAACGAAGTTATCCCAGTAAAAGTTCATTGATCTCCTTTGATCTCTTTTGATTGTTATTTCTCATGAATGCAAACGAAAAAAGAACTCTCAGCGCAACTGGCCAGTTTGCCTACTGACAATGTCAAACTGTCAAGAGGCAAACTTCAGTTTTTGTGACGGTTTTTGGCTGTTGTTGAAAATGGTTGGATATTTTTTGAATAACTTTTCATTTAAATCGAAATTCTTTAGACGTTACTTCGAAACTACCTTCCATTGGAGATCTGAAAACGGAAAATCAGACGAAGACGTATGGAAAAGGAGCGAAAAATGAAGTCCCGGGGATCAAAGTTTCATACAACACTGTCAACACCCCCACATCGGGTAGAGCAAGAAAAACTAGGTCTTACAGCCACGCTTGAGAATTGAGCCAAGTTTCGCTGGAACGAACCAGTTCTGCACCCAAAATTGGGGTGATCTGACAACTTTGACCTCAATTTCCGCAAATGTAGTGTTCTTTAATTTTTTTCATAAAAATATATGTTATGTAGAATTTCTTCGGCTTTCATATTCCGGGTAGCATAGCTCGCATTCTTTTTTTTAGAAATTGATAGTACCGATTTTTCGTGGCCGACCTGGTATATCTCCGTTCCCGTTCCAGATACGGTCTTGCACCCCGGCATAGAGAACATGATCAGCAGAAAATTTGCTGCAAAATGAGCTCTTTTCCAGACCTCTACGATGAGTTTGAAGCGAGTTATAAGCGCTACAACATGATGACGAAATTCGCCTATAAAACGATTGCGAAATTTTTTCAGACCGAATCGAGACATGACGTTCATTGGGGTTCCCATACCTACTTTCAGGAAAAAAATCAGGATTTAAATCGAAAGTTTTCCACCCGGTTCCGCCCTAGCTTGAGTTGAAAAAATAACGTATCTTAAAACATTTGACAAAGTGTAAACTCTTATGACAGTCACTCAATACTGTATTGAGGTTACTGTATTCCCCAATATGGTAGATTTCGTTGATTTTTACGCTATCTTTCATCTCTAAACATAACCTGGATGATTGTCATTAATTATTGCTGCGCTCTCCCTTTAACGTTTTCGGCAACACGTCATTGAATGCAGCGCTGTTATTCCGAGCGGTGGAAAAGGCAGCGCTGCCTTTTGATTAGTGTTTCATAAACAGTAGCGGAATTTCGGGAGACCGACCGGAATTCCGCCGTCTGACCAGAGACCGCGTGTAAACGAAGAGAGTCAGAGCTCTCACTCACATAATTTTTAGCTCTTCCTAGGCCGAGCACATCGTTCGCTCTCTCAAAATAAACACTATTTCTGGTCAAAGGGCGGAATTTCGGCCGTTCACCCGGATTTCGGCTACCGTTTTTGAAACTGTACTTTTTACCCGGTCAGGAATGAAAGCGCGAGAGACGCTGTCATTCATGCTGCCTTTCCCTACCATAGCCTCAACTAAAGAGTGATCGTCATGAAATTGGACACGGCTGAAATTCAATTTGGAATAGAGACTACGTAAAAATACTTTCACTTATCACACGTTTAGGTGCGCCAACATTTGAAATAATTGTTGATGGAATAGACAACGAAAAATTGTGGGAACTCATCCGAAATTGCTTGTATGTTCGTTTCTCTTACAATCATCTCCTTTACTTCACCTTCCAGGGATAAGGGCTACGCGCTTAGCGCCACTTTCAACAAGTCCCGTACGTTTCCCTTAAACGCTTGTCTATATACGATGTCTCTTCAGTAGAAGCCCAGGCAAGGTGGCTGTATTCCGAACATCTATATGCAGTATTGGGCATAATTGTGGTGGACGATGACTATTCGAAGTCTGTAACATTTTCGTTAAACTTCTGCTCTTATATTTATCGTTTTATCCTTATCTTTTTTAAACTTTAATATGCACCCACCAAAAGAAAAATATCTATTTCAGAAGAAATGTGAAACTTGGTAATGCACGCGGAAATAGGCATATTCTGTTCGAAAAATTCGCTCAATATGCGGATAAATTGGATATTTGTATCGTAAGTGGTTTCGTTTTAGCGGTTTCCTATCAATATTGGATTAAGTTGGACGATTTTCAAACGGAAACACGTGTTCCCATGATGTGCGAATCTGATTTCGGCGAGGAAACAGTGTAAGAATATAATATTTTTTTGCTAATACTATTGTATAAATAGACGCTATTTTCAGTGCCCTTGAGTTAATTGTAAATGCACATGCAGAAGTATTCATAACTGTGAGTCCTCGTAACTTCGTCTTCGGAAAAAGGCCCCCGGTATGTGCACTAGTGTTCTTTTATTAAATTTCATCTATCCTGTCCCCATAAACGGCCGTTCTTCCCGTCGAGATTGAAAGAATGAGTTGATTTTTAACGGGATCCCGATAAAAATGAAGTAATGATAGGCTGCTTTCAGTGAAAATTATATGGAAAATCCTTATCAGGATCCCGTTAAGCGTCAGGATCCAGAATGCCTCTCATTTCAATCTTATCGGGAATAGCGGGAAGGGATGCGGCCCGTGTAAAACACATTCTTCGCTATCGGGATCCCGCTGTCCCGGCTGAGAAGAGAACCCTACTGTGTACCATATACTGTACATTGCGCAATTTTGGGACAAAATTGTGATACATCTTCGACAACTAGTTTAGGTGGTTTTTGACGCATTTCTCGTTTGCGTGCACAAGTTGAACAGCAACGGAAGCTTGGGCGAACTTCACTCTGCCTTTGGCTACGAATTCAGACCTATCAGCAACATTTTGCATTTCAATCAAGGTTTCTCCTTTATTCATTGTATATCATCCACTTTTATAACATTAAATACACGTTTTCTAAATTTTAGGACGTTACATCGCCTTCTTTCATAGCATTAATGCGAGGAAAAGGACAGTAGTTCTTGTGATGATTCAAAGGTAGCTGATATTTTCGGTATTGCTTATGAACTGTTCTAAACACTTTTACCCATTTATTCTAATTGTCTTGATTGAAATATATAGTTTTATAAAATATTAGAAAATATGGGGAAATATTTAAGTTATAGGCGAAAAAAAACAAGTTCAAGGGGCAATAAACTATCATCAAATGATTATAGTATCTTATTTATACAATCTATTTCAGCACTTCGAAAATCGATGTTCTTCGAGTGCCGCGTAGTGGCCAGGAAGCAATGCTTAGCCATCTGGCAGTTATGAATGCTTACCGTTTCAGTCTGTTTAACATTGCTGACTTGATATGACTATAAAACGGCATTTTCCTTTTGTCTGACGGATGGAAACAGTTGTATGTGAGCGGAAAGCGAGAGACCTTGAGGAGAGAGAGAGTTTATCCGACCGGGCAACTGAGAGGGAATGAGGGAGAGTGAGGGGTTAAATAGGGACGGGTCACGTAGACGTCGTTGCATAGGGTAATGGTGATCTTACTCTCCTCGCTCTTCTCCTGCAGTGCGGTGGGTGTATATCCATACCTAGAGGACCGACCAGACAGGGGAATGGCTATCCGCCACAACTCCTCCCCTAAGCGTTAGAACGCTTAACCTGTGTTGCGGATACCAGGCGTAAGCCTGTCCCAGGTTTTTCGGACTCGTGGGTCTTCGTTGTATTGGCGTAAAGCTATCCTTCGATGCTTCCTCCCCTATTCGATAAACCGAATACTGTCTGTCATGGCCTCCTCTACTCCGCTTACTGCGTTCCTCAGGAAGTTCGACTGTACATCCAGTCTACATCTCCCTCTCCAAATGGCCTCAGAGTTCGGTATCGAATACCTACATCTCCTAAGAGTTCGGCGACTCGTAGTCCCTACATCTATTATCAGACTTAGATAGATGGTTTACTTCCTGGTAATTCCCAATCATACTTCATCCAATCTCTCAAATCTGCCTTATCCGGCTCATTTGGGTATCATTATTCCCATTCTGACCTCACTTCCCTTTCTAAGGTGATGTTCCCGTTGAGCCTTCCTCCCCGATCCACTACCGGTCACAGCTCAAGAGAACCCGGATACTGCATTTCTTGACCGCGAACAGCGTCTGCCAGTTCCGTACTATCATAACTTCTCCCGGGCACATAAGGGGTACTCTTCCAGGGCAGCCCTGTAGCCACCCAACGTTTGTCTTTTTCTGACTACACTTCATGAGATGGCTGCCAGTCCAGTCACTCATCACCCATGGACTGCGTAATCCATGTCTGTGTCTATTCAACCTCCGCGGAAAGGTTGGCATGAGTATTCCAACAAGACTCGTTAGACCGAGACTCGCACTTTCGTTGTTACCGTAACCCTGGCCAGTAGTCACGTCAACAATTTTCACCAGCAACTGTCGTAGCAGCGCCGTACTTGATCTCATAGCACAATTCTCTGGGAAGATTACTGGATCTCCTCCCCTCTCCATGCCTCTAGACACATCTACCACTGTTATACTGAGTACGAACCTTCTCTCAATTTCATCCTACGCTCTACCCAATTAACGCGCTATTTCGTCGTTTATCTGGCCATCAGTCGTGATTTCGAATAGGTTTCAAGAGCAATAAAAGGATGATATATTCTATTTCAGTTTAGTTTATATGAATAACAAGCATCACAATTTAACTGGTTCACTAGGGAACGGTCTGAGTAACCCAAGAAATTGGAACTAATGACATGTGCGATGAATTGGAGTATGTTGGGAGTGTCGAACGCAAACACTGCGAGTCATTTCCCATGGCTCATTTCGAGAAAAAATGCGTCTGACGACATCCAACTCGATTTTCGCCTGTTATTCAAGTTTCTCTCCTCAGAGTACCCAGTGAAATGAGAACCAATGGCTAAGTGCAATGGATAGCAGTATGATAGGAGTGTATAATTCGAACAGTGATATAATTTTATCACAGCTCATTTTCGGGAAAAAATGTTTGAAAGGTCAAGATTTTCACCTCACTGTAAACACGTAAAAGTGAAAATCTCAAGGTTTCAGACATTTTTTCTCGAAAATGTGCAGTGATAAAATTCTCTCACTGCTCGAATTATACACTCCCATCATACTGCTATCCATTGCACGTAGCCATTGGTTCTCATTTCACTGGGTGCTCTCAGGACAGAAACTTGAATAACAAGCGAAAATCGAGTTGCGCTTTTTTTCTCGAAAATGAGCCATGGGAAATGACTCGCAGTATTCGCGTTCGACACTCCCAACATGCTCCTATTAATCACACATAGTCATTGGTTCCAATTTCTTGGGGCCCTCAGACCGTTCCCTAGTTAGAGATGTATGTGTATTTCTTTCAGAGCATATTAATTAATCGTGCGTTTGCTGTCCCCAGAGATAGTGTCTGGATCTCATTCCTGTCCGTTGTCTATGGTGAGAGCATTGCTTGAGCCTGTTTAAAGATACCGCCAACGCCTTGCGGCCATGATACGGCGTCGTTTGTGTACTGTGATGCTATCGGTGCGTGGTCCCCTAAGCAGTTGCCGCAAAAGATCCTCGCATGATATGATCACCATCCTAAACAAAGTGATGTGCACAATTCTATCGCCATTTAGATGTATCACAGCCGTCAGGCACGGCTGGAGGGCGTGTCAAAAGAATGTCACAGAGAAACAATGTCGGTGGTCACTGCTCGTCAATTATTTCTGACAATGAGTGCTATTGTTCTTCTTTTCTATGCGTATCCCTTGAAAAATCGAATATTTTTCATATTGCAAACGCGTGCGAGAACTGAGGATAATTCGGGGATTCATGTGAACACTTTCGATTTTCAAATAAATTTTCAACATGTTTCTTTCAGGAACCTAATGGAGAAAAGCAACTGTGATAAATTGCGTCGGCAATGTCCGACTTGCTCGAAAGTCCTCAGCGGCGAAACGTCGATGCAACGTCACTGCAAACAGGTTTTTCGGTTTTTCGTAAGAAAAATATTTCCCCATTATCTAATTTTGCAGCAGCATGAAAATGTGCTAACACGCCCACAGATCAGAGATATTCCAGCTGATGACATCGTGAGTATTAGAGTGGATACCATGACCAACGCTGCGTTGGTCACATAACTCCTTTCTCTGCTCCCATTGCGAGCGGTCACTCTCTCTCTCATTGGTCATGACCAATTGGTTACCAACGATCGTGCCCAATGAGAGAGAGCGACCGCTCGCAATGGGAGCAGAGAAAGGAATTATGTGACCAACGCAGCGTTGGTCATGGCCTCTTTTAGTATTTTAAACTAGGCTCTTCCATATAAATATACATATGTGTTATCATATACTACATATGTTGACAGTAACGTTATATTACAGGCGGACATTTTCACATGCAGCAAGTGTGATGAGAAATATTCAACGCAGTTGTCGTTGTTCAGGCATAAAACGCTCAAGGTATGTAACCGTAGTAACGCATCCTATAGCTACGACAAATATCACTGTTTGGTTAATTGAATGGCGTCCACTGTCCGCCGTCCAGTATTCACACATTACACGAAGGAGGGTCACTTCTATGACTGTTCGTTAAAGAAGCCGTCCTGGGAGATTCCTCTCGGGGAAATCGATACTCTGCGCCTATTCATTCATCCTTGCTCCCTCACTTCTCACCCGTCGACTTCTTTAACTGGACAAATTTAATAATACCCGTTTTAGCGTCACTGGAAAAAAGGAGAACAACCAAAATGTCCTTGTGGATATCCATACGGGTGAGAAGAAAATTTTATAACAATAATGATTGTAATATAATTTGATTGTTCTTAAATTGGGCATATTTATATTAATATAATACGACTAGAACGACTCTCGCGCTCCTCCGACATCAAGCTCGTGAGGGATGCCCAGCAATTTCAAAGGAAGAGAAGAAGAAAGCCCAGGTTTACCCTTTATAATTTTGGAGCAGTTGTGCATGCGTAACAATTTCAATAACTTTGAATGTTGCCTACGCCCTAAGGGTTATATGTACATTTTAGACGAATAAACATGTTAGAAAATGTGTGCCACCCCACCTCCAGATTTACAGAGAACCAATTCCAACACACAGGGTCTAGGGATGCTTTTTAACGGATTTGTTGTCGTTCCTAGATTAGCATCCGGGTTTTTCGGTCTGACCAACAATGCTGCAATTCGTTTAAAGGGAATTTACGGAACGTGAGAAGAAACGCAGGAGCGGAAAGGTTTGGACCAACCACAACGACCACTCACTATGTCTCTTTTGTCCAAAGTGTTCCAAGGTCATCGCCGGTGTAGCCTCAATGAATGGACATCTACACAAGGTGAGCATCTTGGTATATCTATTGTATATAGTTTCCACCACAAAACAGATTTTGCACTGTGGCAAACCTTCATCAATCATACTCTGATGCTATTATTGCCATGAATATAGCGCCCATATGATGGAATAAAGGATAATAATGATAATAATGTCTAGCAGAGGCCAGAAAGTATAATCGGGCCTATTGAAATTCGCTCTTATAAGTGACTTATTCCAGATCCACGATCTCTCGTTGAGCCTGTCAGAAATTCGAAAACTCATTGCTGAAGATGTAACTTATCATGATACGATTGGCCAAAACAGAAAAGGATGCTTTTAGGGTGCGTTTGAAGCGCAAGAAGCACGAATGTTAGAAGAGAAACGTCAGAGAGCCGAGAAGGAGCATTTTAAAAACTACACTTGCTTTCGCTGTTCAGAATGTCCTAAAAGATACAGAGGCGTCAACAATATGAGTAAACATTGCAAAAAAGTAAAAGAGCCTCTAGATCTGCCAATCATCTTTATTCTGCAGGCTCATAATTTGATATTATCCTATGATGTCCTGCGCAACTTTGAGGTTTCTACAGAGGTGACCTGACATGCTGATAAGAGTCATCACTTGAATGTTTATTTGAAGGAGCGCGGACGTGGATGGCCAACGCTCTCTACTCGTGTTTCAGCAGAACTAGACCAATGTACCATGTTGTGTTTTAAGTGTGGACATATCTTCAAAACTTTTAGATGTCTGCGACTTCATGCAACCGTAAGTCCATATTTACCACGCTATATACATTTTAGGCGTTTCCTATTCAATGCAAACTGTATTATGTGGGATATTGGCCGCACAGTGCAGAATTTCATATAACAAGTACATGAAGTGGTTACGACCAGGATAATGTTATGATATTGTTCAGCGAATGCATGGATTAACAACTGAGTATCTTCGGACGCTAAATCCTATTATGCTGCTGGCAAATGAAGAAGACAAACAGAGATTTCAAAAATATTTCGTAAGTTTAAAATGTTCGACAACAGGGCATTTACGCAACATTATGTTGTCTAATTTTATATAATATTTTGGGCCAAAGCTAATACCCACCATTCTAAAGCTTATTTTCTGCGCTATTGTTTCGTGGGTTTCTTGAGTCGATGTCAACAATGCCAACGTCAAACTCCCTCAGGAAATTGAGATTTCGAAAAACCCCGATTTTTCTCGAAAATCGTAATTAACTGCACGTCAGTAGCTATTATGCATCCTATCTGAACTGTTATTCCTAGTACGCGTATCACCCTTGGATGCCACCCTGGTCTCTCATTTTTACGTGCTATTTCGTCATTGCGGAATATGTTTCAACTGGGAGATAAATGGACTAGATCAACAGTTCAGTTAGGATGCATAATACTATTGCTCCGTATTCCTCAATATTATAACACAAGAAACATATTTCAGACAAGTTCATCGGCTCCCATTGTGGCTAGTAAAGATGACAATGTTCCTGGCTGGCCACGGCTCTTTCAAGCTGTTTCAAAGGAACTTAATGCTTGTCCCATGAACTGCCCAAAGTGTGGCAAGAGATTTGGACATTCTCATGTGTTGCGTGCACACGTCGGACGCATACATGGCGTTTCTAAAAACGATTACCTAAAATTGGATCCGTTTGAACTCCTCGCGGAAGAAGAAGACAAGATTCGATTGCGAAAGGTACTTGAATACTTTGCGCATGTATTATCTTCAAATAATAATCCATCGCTTACGTTGCAATGATGGTTATCCGTATCAGAGCATACGCTCTTTTAATCAAGAGCAGTCGTCGAATAGTCATAAACTGGCCGCCGCATTTCTTCTCTGTAGAGAGAAGTCACAAGAAAATTTCACTAAGAGTTGAATCCATTCTCATCTCAACCACAGTATGTTTTAGATGCATGTAGATTCTCTAAAGTCGACGACAGCAATAACTGGAAAACTGAGAAAGGGAACCGGAGTACATGCGGAGTATTGTCACCTTCGCTATCGTTGCCCAACGTGTCAGAAAGTAGTAAAAAGTGTTCATTACATGATGTGGCATACAAGAAATGTGAGTGTATTTTATTCCAACTTAACTTCATCAAAAATTTAAATAATTAAGATTCACAAAATTACAACTACTTCTATAGAAGTGAGAAAGATGGAGATTGTGGAGGATGATAAAGACACGGTAAAGACATGGGAATGATGAAATACGATAATATTAGACTAAATAATATATTCAGATTGAACCGTCAAACAAAAGAAGTTTCGTTAGAAGAAAAACCGAGGTCAATGGTCTAGAAAAGTTTCGCTGCATTAAGTGCTTACAATACATGTGGGGATTCCGCTCCATGGATGCACATCTCAAAATCGTGAGTTGTACATGTCGATTCACGTTACGGATAACGATAACGCAGCTTCACGCTATGAAGATAAGTGTAGACGATATATGGCAAATGGAAATTTTGGAGGAAGACGAGGTTGGCAACCTTGTTCATTTTTCGCCTTCAATCTATTGTAGGAATCCCCGTCGTCATACGCCTTCAATCTATTGTAGGAATCCCCGTCGTCATAGGTAATACCAAGATCACGGAAGTGGTCGACTATGGGGATTGGGGAATTATAATAGAGAAGGGGAAAGTGGGGATGGCGGGATCCAAGATGCATGACGACTGTCTTGGCTGTGGATACAGTGAGTCCCCAGGTAGT
>JACMIF010005478.1:0-10602 GCA_014805445.1 Diplogasteroides magnus | reverse complement strand
GCCTAAAAATCGCTGTGAAATAGTCTTACGAAAATGCACGATTGTTTCATTACTTTTTACCTATCATAGTTTCAGTTACCGTGCACAAGCCTCTCTATCGAAGTCATTTCTCAACAAAGTACATAGACTTGGATTTTTTGAGGGAATAAAACATGGTAGAACTACTCATTATGGCTGTGATAACGGAACGTGAAACTGAACTGTTTACACATCGAAAAGAGTGAACATTCATGATTTTTTTATTATATCTTTCGCGCACCTTTCATTCGGCCGGACGAAATGTATCTTATGTAGAATTTTGTGGAGAATCTTTTAGAAAAATAAAAGACGCCCTCATTTGGGGTTCCTGAGACGCTAGGTCCATAAAACTCCATTTTTCGGATATGCTTCAACTCTAATATATGTAATCTAACCTGAATAGAGGAGTCGATATCAACTAAGTTGTGGCTTATTTTATGCATCAGACCTGTACGATATAATAGCCCAATGGGCATTATGCTGGCTATCTCCAGAAAGAAGTTATGATTTTTCGTCCGAGACCAATTTTTTGCCAAATCGTAAAACTTTCGAATTTCATATCTCATCAGCCAGAGCTGCATTGGCCATGGATACCATATATGTTGTAGAGTCTTCAGTCATAACCAATATGCACCCCACAAATCGTCATTTAAAACAACTTGACAAAATTGCACCAGGGGGTCACACTGAAATGTCGACTCTCTCATAGAGTGCGTGATAAATGGTCGCATTTTGGGCTACAGTATACTAAGTTATCATCGTTACAAATTAGCGTGTTTATTGAATTATCTATTTCTCACTAGAAAGAGTGCGCCAGTTGATTGCTCAGCGAAAACCATCGCGCAACTTATGCCTCGGCTGAAACATATTCGGAATGGAAAGAGCTGACGCAATAAAGTTTTCATCTGCTCCGTGTGGCGTTCAAATGGGCACAACCTATTCTCCTGGGATCAATCGGCGGTTGTTAGAAGGCAGTATGTTGAGCTAGAGTAAAGTAATTTATTACCGTTACAAGTTAGGGTAGTTAATAAATTCTCTATGGCAAAACAGGCAGGTGAATTGAGCAAAGTCAATCGTCGAACAACTTATTCCCTGGTTGAAACATATTCGGAATGAAAAGAGCTGATGCAATACAGTACGACCGCTCTTGTACACGTTCAAAGGGGTAACAGGTCATTGTTCTGACAGTGAGGTTATTCGTCATTCAGCGGTTGCTGACATAAAAAAGGACGCTTTTTAGGCTACAGTATGCTACGTTAACACATTTACAAAAAAGGTTGTTCAATGAATTGTCTATCAGGGGTTCAAGATCGGTAAAATATCTCAGGAAGCTTGGATTGATGGGGCAAGGGACATCAGGGGAAGGGATCATGTGCAAAAGGACACAAGCTATTCTTGTGGTTATTCATCAACTGACTGTTTGTATAAAAGACAGAATTTTGAGCAACGGTATCCTAGCAACTAATCACAGTAGGGTGGGGGAGCCGGTTAATTTGTAGCCTCCATATTCTCTTCCGAGTGGTCGTCTCTCACCAGTATTGCGACCGCTCTGAAAAGAATAGTGATGCTACAAATGAACCGGCTGTCAGTATAGCATCGAACACCCCCACCCATAAACACAGCTACAAGTTATGGTAATTATTGAATTCAGCAGTCCACTTTATATTGCTCAACGCGAATCGGCGAACAAATTATGCCCAAGCTGAAACATATTCGGAATGGAAAAAACAGACGCAATACAATTGGACTACTGTTCTGTATGCTGTTCAAAAGGACAGGAGGTTCATCAATCGGTTATTGGAATAAAAGGCCATGATTTGAGTTACAGTATAGGAAGTTATCATCTCTTCAAATTGGAGTATTTATTGATTTATTGATAAAGAGACCTCCAATGATTGCTCAACGCGAATCGGCGAACAATTTATACTTTTGTTGAAACATATTCGGAATGGAGAGAACGTTCACAGTGGTGCTTACGCTATTGTAATGCTTGTTATACCGCCTTACCAAGATTGCGAAGTTCAGCAAACTCCGATGAGAAGCGATAATGAAGTAGGGAATCTCACATTTAAAATCGGGATTGCGATAACGATTTCAGGAATATCAAGCATACGTACAGAAATAAAGAAATGCGCGCGCAGCAAATTCCGCTTCACATAACATAATTTCCTGGTAATAAGTGACCATCACCTAGAACCAAAAATTCAAAATCGTTTTGAAGACTCAATATTTTTGGAGTTTGCATAAGTACATTTATGTATCTACTACAACCGAAATGGTTTGGTTGCCGCATCTCGCTCCGCTGAAAAGATATTGAAGGACATAACAGGGTTAGACACTCTCTTAACCAATATGAATGAATGAACAATGGTGCACGTTATTCCCGAATGCAACATCCTACTGTTCACGCAGACGTTAAAAAAGAGAGACATCTCCCCATTTCGAATGTGTTTCAAACAGAGCAGTCTATAATCAAAGAGAAATCGAGTCACTAACATGCAGAGACAGCTGAAGTTTAGTTCGAAACAAACGGCAAGAGAGCTACCGTAAGAATATGAGAGCAGCTGATGAAGCATGTGTGGACTGTGGTTGAAACATATTCAAAAATGGTGCAGAAGTAACTACTTACGTATAGACACAATCATTTTTGCTCCTCCGAATCACGATTAGTTATTTTTTATAAGCCACACAAAAACATAATGATATTGGGCAAGACAATAACTGTTCCTCTTATGCCCTGCTTGAAACATATTTATGTGAGGCGGAATTTGCTGCGCGCGCATTTCTTTATTTTTGAACGTATGCTTGATATTCCTGAAAAATCAATCGTATCATGGACATCTAAATCGATATCGCAATCCTGGTTTTCGCTGTGAGATTCCCTACTTCATTATCGCTTCTCATCGGAGCCTGCTGAACTTCGCAATCTTGGTAAGGCGGTATAACTGCACTACGATAGAGTAAGCACCACTGTGAACGTTCTCTCCATTACGAATATGTTTCAACTTGGGCATAATTTGTTCGCCGTTTCGCGTTGAGCAATTTCTGGCCGTCTCTTATCAATAAATCAATAAATACGCCAATTTGAAGCGGTGATAACTTGCTATACTGTAACTCAAATCATGGCCTTTTATTCCAATAACCGATTGATGAATAACCTCTAGTCCTTTGAACGAGCATACGGAACAGTCGTCCAATTGTATTGCGTCTGCTTTTTCCATTCCGAATATGTTGCAACAAGAGTATAATTTGTTCGACGATTCACATTGAGCAATATAAAGTGGACAGCTGCGGCAATTCAATAATTACCATAACGTGTAGCTGTGAATAGTTACTTGAATACTCTTGCTCAAAATTCTGTCTTTTATACAAACAGTCTGAATAAATACATGAATAGCTTGTGTTCTTTTGAGCGCAATCTCGTTTATCTGTGCTCTCTCACTAATACCTTCTCTCTAATCCTTCTCGTCGTCGGCACCCTCTCTCTGCTCTTCAGTCTCTAGTTCTGTTGCGTCTGAAATGAGCTATAAGGTTTTCCAGGCATAGTGCAGCACACGTACAGAAATATAGAAATACCCGAGCAGCAAATCGCATTACCGCCTCACATAAAGGTACAGTTCCGGTCAAAATTGTGGAACCACTTATTTTGTCACTCATTAATCACTTTTAATTTTGGTCATAACTTTGCTCAAACTTATCGAATCTCCTTGAAATTTTTTTTAATAATAAATGACCCAATGTCTGATATTTGCTGATTTTAGTGACCCTTTATCTCGAGTGGCCGCTTCCCCACGATTCGGAGACTCACATATGTGTATTCAAAACATTGCCATTTTGTCATGAGGGTTCCAATAAATCTGAACTTTTTACTGAAGGTAGTCCACCCTAGGACACTTCAATATTGAGTAGTGCAGAATTTTAGGTCGCTTCCCCGTTGCAGGAAAAATTCGCAAATATGACCCCTTTTTGTAATATTTCGACCACCCTGCAAAGGAGCAAAGGAAAAATGACTGTCTAAGTGGCTGATAATTATGCTGTGATAGACGGGCAACTTCCCTGAAAATTTCATGAACCTGGCTCTTCATCCGACAAAAATAGCTTTTTTGGGGAAGTCATTTTTTCAGGTGTCCAAGTCTTCGAGGACGATTACGGATCATCTACCCAAAGTGGTTTTTCAGAAGCCCCGATGAACCTTTATGATCTCTGAGAAATCGCAAAGTCATATCTTATTCGGTATTCGTACAGCAATATTTTGCTTGTCCAACTTCGTGACTTCCCCATAGAGGCCATTTTTGGCCATTTTTGTCAGATGAAGAGCTATGCTCATGAAACTTCCAGGGAAGTTGGAGGAGCACCTCAGAAAAATTACCACATACTTAGATAGGCATTTTACCTTTCATTTTTGCTTTTTCGCTCCATTGAACACAAATGGCCTCTATGGGGAAGCCACAAAGTTGGTCAAGCAAAATATTGTTGTACGAGTACCGAATAAGATATGACTTTGCGATTTCTCAGAGATCATAAAGGTTCATCGGGGCTTCTGAAAAATCACTTTGGGTAGATGATCCATAATAGTCCTCGAAGACTTGGACATCTGAAAAAAGGACTTCCCCAAAAAAGCTATTTTTGTCGGATGAAGAGCCACGCGTGTTTTTCGATGATCCTCGGCGACCCATGAAATTACTATAATTGCTGCACAGAAGTCAAAATAGCATGCATGCAGCTTGGGACATGGACATTGCGCTGCAAAGATGATGGTTTTCACAAACATCGGGCATCAGAAGCTGATTGGCAGACAGCATTATAACACTAGCATTTCAGAGACTAAAATCGTTGTTTTCTATATTTACTCTCATCGCTCTGTGGTAACCATCGCTTGTTGATTGTGGCATATAAATGATTGCAGTGATGCATAAATGCTAATATATTTGTTGGACTGTCTATTCTTTCGAATTAATTCGGAGGAGGAGGAGCATCCTGCATTGCTCAACGCCATTCGTCAAACAACTTATGTCCTAGGTGAAACACATTCGGAATTAAAAGAACATTTTAAGATGATGTGTGGGCCACCCGGCATGATGATTTTCTATAATGACACCTATCGCTCTATGGTAACCATCGCGTTCTGATTGCGGCATATAAATGATTATTGTGATGCATACGTGTATTTTTGTTGCCGCATCTCGCTCCGCTGAAAAATGTTTTTTTTAAAAAAGATACGTGTAACTAAATATATTGATCTGAAATGATTTTTCGAACTAAACTTGTCCGCGCAAGTTTTTTTATCCTGATATCATAATACTATCTCGTGGTTTCCGTCAAGACAAAGAGCGATCGATGAGTATATGGTTCATCTCTGCATTTTGGTTCGCTTGCCATACATTTCCGCATATTTATTACAACTTTTCAAACTCAAAAAGGTTCAGAAACCAACGAATATCTCAGGGAGCTTGGAATGATGGGACAGGGGAAGAGAGAGGGAGGGACGGCCTCCGTTCAAGAGAAGATCATGCAATTGTCCTGACTCTGAGAGTATTCATCAATCGGCGATAGTGAGAAAAAAGGCTGTGAGCTACAGAATAGTAACTTATCACCGTTTTAATCACCGTTTGGCCGGTTTATATTATTCTTATGAATCCGTTCATAATCTCTATTTATATGGAAAAGTAGGGCTCACTATTTCAACTACAACTATAGTTATGATTTTTTGAATATTTATCGCTATTTTCGAATTTTTGATATTTCGTATCTTTTTAAGGGAGCTACATGCAGCAACCAAACAATAACTCTTGTAGTACATTTACGTACTTATGCAACCTCCATAAATATCGAGCCTTCAAAACGATTTTGAATTTTTGGTTCCAGGTGGTGGTCGGAAATTACCGGGAAACTCTGTTAAAGAAGGAGTAGGGGGACTTTCGTCTTAGATAAATCAATACTCTGCGTTTATTCATTCCTCCCCGCTCCCTGATTTTTCACCGGTCGACTTCTTTAAGAGCGCTAGATCAGGATGATTCCACACTCACCCCAACAGCAGACCGAACAGCCAGTCGAGTCCGAACACAACCTTTGCTGCAAGTGCGATGACCACAGCTTCCAAGGACGAGGGAGATAGGGAGAGACGGACGCAAGCACCCTGAGTAGAAAGCTCGTACTAGATGTTTACGGGTCTTACACACTTTCATTTTCCTAAGAGCTGCTCCGTCCAACGAAAGACTGCCCCGTACAAGAATCACGATAAATGCGAGGCGCCTCAAATGACCTTATAATGGAAAAGAAGACTAAAAAAGATCAAACGATCAATAAACTTAACCTCAGCACTACACTCCACTGTTGCGGGACAACGAGTGAACCCCATCCAGGAACTGGCAGATTTCGCAGTAGAATCCCCGCGATTAACATCCCTTGAAATTAAAAATGAAGATGAGGCATCAAAAGGCGCCTACCCAAGAGTGGTGGGAGCGTCGCCCACTGCATCACCTTTCCCAGTGCGAGTCCCGAAAGGAGAATTGTGGGTACTGTAGCCACGGCCGTTCCCAAATCCGCGGGTGGCTGTGTAGAATCTGAATGCGACAACGCATTTGCATGGATATTCAGCTTGAAATACCGTACTTGGCTCAATATGCATAGAGTCGTTGGCCGTGATGTAGTTGAATGGATGCAAGAATGGCCTGTAATAGGGTTTCTAAATCGGTATTCAAATTCATTTCTGATTATTCCATTCTCCGCGGAGCTGTTATCTATTATTGTGGAAAACGAACTTGATATACCGGGTACATACGCTCCGTCTGACTAACCACTGTACACTCTCAAATTAGCGTGCTATTTTTCATCGTTTCTCTGACCATTACGCATGATTTTGAAAGGTTTCCCGCTCAACATAGAAAGGCTGACTTTCAATTCCGTTTACCACAATAATACGAGCGATAGACTGCAGCTCCGCGAAGAATGGAAGTATCAGAAGTGAATTTGAATGTCGATTTAGAAACACAGTCTGTAACATCGTCGCACGATCCGCTCTATCGGACAAAAAAATTAGGCGCCACTGCCTTAACCAATTTGTGAAGCTCTTCTGCACTACTATCCAGGAGAACACAATGAAATTGTCTTGTGTTAACTTTACATGCGGACTTTATATGGAATTTTAAAAAGGGCGATTAAAATTTTTTAGTCTTCTCGATCAGACCTAAGGGGTCTCTTGGAAACTAATACTTGCTTTAACATTTTCCCAAAGGACTATCGAAAATAGATGATCAATACTGGAACTCGAAGTTGTAACCTGGTACATTACATGTAAATAAGTAGTACCGCATACGACCGCAATGGGCAAAAAAACTGTATTGAGCAAAATCATATACATTATGGTTGGCTATTTTTCTACTTTATGGGTTCAATTTTATGCTTCATGACTACTATATTTGAAGATATGCCCTCTGTGAAACATATCCCACAAAGTAGTCAGCAGAAGTTTCATTTCAGCGAAGCGTGCACGTGCATTGAAAAGCATCTGAAATCCCAAAAAAATCAACACGGACCAACATGACGATGCATTCTCTGCTTCACTGACGGTCCATGAGTCGTCTCAGTTTCCTCGCTGGGACAAACAGCCACCATCGCGCGTCTACAACACAAATATCATGCTTTCCAGAGGGAAACATCGCAAAGAAAACAATGAGATTCCTAACAATAAAACTTGCTGTTGCGTCGAAAAGAGGAGAGAAAAGCAGAGAAAGGAGAGAAATACTAAAAGTTTGATTTGACTTTTGGTAATCTGTTGTGACAAATCACACGCTCGAATTTGTACACAACCACTCAGTTGCTCTTGAATGAACATTTGAATCGCGTGTGTACGCAGAAATGCATCATTCTAACGCGGTGAAATAAGCATATTACCGACGACCTCTCCTATTTGGGGGCGACCCGCAGACAAAAATGTTGACTGGTGCGTCCCAATGACGCGGCTCTGTCTCTGGTTATTTGCTTTCAATGTTCCACTGTACAAAGCAATTGAAATTAAGGCCAAACCCCCGCATGAGATGGCCATTCACTGCATCGTCTTCATTGTTGATTGTAGTTAAATGGCTCTGCTGCGATCTTTTCCAGCTGAGCTTCACGCTACAAAACATCCCATAGTATTTAGCTCACATGCAATTTTGTACAGCAATCGACGATTATGAGTAGGGTTCTCTTATCAGAGCAGTTATTGACAGCCGTTAATTTCACACCTTCTCACTTCATTCTTAGCGGTCGGCTCTGAGATGTGGAGACGACCGAGCTATGGAAGACGCAGAAGACGAAATGGTTGCACGATCTACCGGCTGACAATAACTGCTCTGATAAGAGAACCCTTATTATGGGGCTGCCTATTATTCAAGTAAACGGAGCTGAATGTCAACCTCTATATATTGAACATGAAACCTATTTAAAATCGCAGCCATTGGCTAGAGAAACGACGAAATAGCGCGCAAATATGAGCGTCCGTAGGACGAAATTGAGAGAGGGTTCGTGCTCCGTAGAATAGTTCAGCTTACGCGCATAATACCCGGCACTTCTTTATTTTCTCGCATGATCCACCCTGGGAATTGACAGTGGCTTGCCACGGAAGGTATAGAACCGGAGAAAATGAGCAGGGAGCACCGGACTCGAATCCCCTGTTGGTGTATTATACTTGCTCTGTAGCTATGCTTGCTCCTGAGCATGTCTCTGCTTATCCCGTACATTTGAAAAATATCACCAAACATTGTAGAGAAAGCTGTGAACGGCGAGGCAGGTGTCATTCGACATCCCGCGCCAGCACTTGTAATTTTTCACTCCCCCTAAGAGTTCGTGCTACAGCTCCTTTAAGAGCCTGGTTCCAGCGACATTTCTCAAAGGCACACACTTTGCCACAAAGCGTAGGTAGATCGATACGGGGCCAAGTATCTAGTTGGATCTTGCACTGAGAATAAACGATTGCTCAGTACGGAAAATGGGAAAGAACAATTGGAACCTAATCGCCCAAACAAGTACGCACAAAACCAAATATGCAATACAAAATGTTTGCGGCACCTTGGTGGGGAAGCATCCGAGTCTCTCCTCTGCCTGCTAGGTGGAGAGGAATCCTTTTCCCCTTCCGGATGGAGAGTTATCTGAAGAGGATTTGCATAAGTAAGAGTTGCACTTATGGAATTGCTATTCAAAATTTGTTATCATGTTGTTATGTCGGCCGAGATGAAATACCTGGAAACCCGAAACTCTTTCTTTGCCTTTACCTTGTTATCTGAATGTCTCTTACGTTTTCTCGGTGACGATGCATCCTTCTGTGGGGCAGATCGACGAGGCTGTGAGTAGGGGTTCTAAAACGGTAAATTTGTCGTCATTTTTCTCCGGAGCGAGGTTGTCTCACTCTATGATAGACGACTGCGCGGCGGAGAAGAATGACGACAAATTTACCGTTCTGGAAGCCCTGGCTGTGAGTTGTCTGAAAGCAATTGAGTAGGGTCGCTAATGGGTTGTCTCTGCGAAGAATGCGACAACAGCTAGGAATGAAATTAGACGGCTAGAAATGAACGACTGTTAATAACGTCCCATTAGTGACACCCTAGAATTGAGGGAGATTGACAGAGAAGAAAACATTGAAATTATCACCGAGATATTTCTCTTCGAAAAGAGAAATGACGAGCAATTGGCGACCTTGATCACGTTCTGTGAAAGGGAGGAAATGACGACGGTCAGAATAAAGTTTGTGTGACGATAATTAATTGCGCGAAGCGCGAAGCGCATCGCTCATTGGGTTTTGCCTTGCCCTTACGCGCGCACCCATTTCCGATATCTCACAATCAGCTTCTCGAGGGAATTGGAAGTCGTGATAACCAAAACAAAATAGCTTGGGAAATTAGTCTCGAAAGGTGGGTCTGCCATCCCGGTAGATTAAATGTGAACCGAGTTATGACCGAAAAAGTGGACGCTTTGCGATGACTCTGATTACAAATTTTTTTCGTCTACCACTAAATTACAAAACGAGAGAATTAAAGGAAGCATCGTACTAGGGGTAATTTTGGCTACAATCGTGATGAAGCAACACTTGCTGTTAAAAAGTTTCGATCCAACATGCAATAAACTGACATGAAGCACAATTTTGGTCCGACAGCCTTTACATCGGACGGACCAATTGATGGATGTTCCCATTTATTAGTGTATTCATTTTTATTATTATGATGCATGAGATAAATATTCTGCGTGAGTTTCAAGTAGTGTTTCTAGAACGGTAATTTTATGCGAGAAAGTTCATTTCTCATTCGTCTAATCTCCGAAGAGGGATTGTCTCTCACATATGATAGACAACCGCTTCGAGGGAATTGGACGAGTGAAAAATGAACTTTCTCGCATAAAATTACAGTTCTAGAAACCCTAGTCTCAAGTGTGTCCTCCACTGTAGGTCCAATAGATGATGTGAATTTCCATTAGGGTTATCAGGTAGTATTAGGTTGGTAAGAAAGTTTTTACCCATTCCATCTTTATCTCGCAAAGAACCAATTACAATAGCTACTGTGTGTTGATATGTGCCATGGTTGTTGGTGACCTGCTACAAATGCACAGGCAAGG
>JACMIF010005476.1:0-10603 GCA_014805445.1 Diplogasteroides magnus | reverse complement strand
TTGATACTTCTCAACTCTTTGTGCGTGCTCCCCTCCAACGCTCTATTAGAGGTGCACATAACTTAAGACTTCAGCTTCCCTTTGAAATCTATGGTGGTCTCTTCAGCCTCTAGATGCATTTCTGTATGGAATTCTCTCCCCTCTGTTGTAGTCAATTCACCTTCAGTCTCTTTTTTCTCAAGAATGAAAAACCTAAAAAAAACAGTATGGAAAAACCTATTATTCTATCTAATCCTATAGTGATCGATTAAATTGTTTAATTATATGTATATATTATCATCACCCCAGATCGTTATTTAACGATGGGAAAACCATTCATTAATGCTTCGTTTTCGCTCTCTCATGTCATTTTTTGTGAATGGACAAATAAATGAAATGAATGAAAATGAATTCTACAGCATCCGTGGCCCTTCAACTCGAGACCATTGGCAACTGGCTCCTGCAGGGGATGTTTCGTGTGTGTACTTGTTTACGAAAGTGTTGCAATGGGCGGCAAGAGGAATGTCGAGGGGAAGAAAACACGAGTGGGTGCAATGTTATCTTGAAGAGACTATAAAGCAGAGCGCAGACTAGAACCGCCATCTCCTTCTTCCTCTCTCCTCTCTCCATCTCATAACTGACTTTCATGCCCACTATGTGTCTTCCCATCTCTCTCGTCTGCTTCAAAGAAAGAGAGAGGGGGGAATGTTCTCTATTGGACAACAAACAACAACGGAAGACGCCGACTTCTGACCTCTGATTATATTTGCATCTCCTGCTAGTTTTCTCATTCTCCCAATGATGAAACCATGTTTTGATTGATGAAGGACGATGGAGGTCATCTGAGTGAATGGATGCATTCGTGTCTCCATTGTTCGTGTCGAGAAGACGCTGAAACTGCTTATCTGGGGGAAAGGGGGAATGAAAATGATAGAAATCACACAATTCGTCGAAATTCACTACAAACACCTCTTATTTTCTCATCACCTTATTTTCAGCTTACTTCTCAGAATTTTCTCTTGTTGATTAGGTATTCCAAAAGGAGACAACTCATGTTAAAACAAACATTCGTCCAACGTATTGATGCAGACAGTTAGAGGGGAACAACATGGAGATATTGAAAGGCAAGCAATTCTTTTATTATAGTGGGTAAAGAAATAGCATGTGGGGGATTAGTGATTGGGTTGGGTACTCCTCTCTATGGATTGAATGAATGTTCTCCCAATCGGTTTATCTTTCTCTCTTATCTTCCACTTCCCGTCTCTTTCGTTGTGCGAGGGTGCACCGGCTACAGATAATGACAAATGGAAAGAGACGGGAGGAAGAATCAGGAGGAGGTGATCGACTTTTAGAATGCATTTGCATATTTTCTGTCGGATCGCATTGGCGAGTAGTTGTCTCTCACGAATGATAGACAATGCTCGCATAACAGCACAGACAGAGAAAATGCAAATGTCTTCCGAAAAGTCGGTCCCTAATCATAAGAGAACAAATTATAGTCTCATGAGGGAAGAGTAACGATATTTCAGGATCTTTCATGGTTCAATTGTGGGGATGATAGTGGTCTTCGTCCCATTTCACATTTGTATGATAGGTATTCCCCCTCCATTGCCCACTTCTTTTACCGTTCATTCAGTCTTGCCCGACCTGCAGACACTTCCCAATCCTCTCTTCGATGGCTCCACGATCCTTCTCTTACTGTACCTCATGTTGTACTCGGCGCAACTCCAATTGGCGGCAGTTGGAGCACATTTTACCCTAAGGTGGGAAGAGACTCTTGAAGCGAATTTCTTCGTATACGGTATCGGCGGTTGTGTGACTCGGTTTAGATGCTGGCAGTCTCACTTGGTGGATGGCTTGATCTGCCCGCTTTTTCCATCTCTGCGTACTTGGGAACGATGAGTGGGGGAAGGTTTGTCCATCGTTTCCTTGAGAGACTATCGTCCTCTTTCAGAATTCCCGCCTCCATCATTTCTGCTTACATGATGGCTTATGCAGAGAAACTCGGAATGACCGATCACATTAAACCAGGCACTACAGTAACCCGCACTTTGGTAAGGCTCTTCGTCAACTATCAATCCAAATACTGGGGAAACATCTGGTCATGATGGATATGCAAACGAGTCTTTTTGTGACGTTGATTGCTTTGACGGGTGCAAACAAGAGAAAGAGAATTTGGAGAAGACGACAAGTTACCATAGAAATGGACAGGAGAACAACAAATGCGACCACAACGTGATCTCTGCCTCCGTTGCCAAACTTTATGGGGACATGAACTGAGGAAGGGTACATTTGCAGTAGTTTTTTTGTTCTTTCTATTAGAGAGAATGCGCCGCTGGCACTTTGAATTGTCAAGTAATTACGTACCATGTTGAAAGATGAATGACGGGAAAAAGAAGTCAAGTGCAGAGTTCATGAGAGAAGAGAAGTGAGCGATAGCGCGTGTCGGCGCTTCATTCCAACCAAGAATCATTACATTTTTTGGCATGTTTGTTTGCGGAATGTCAGAAGTGATTGGCGACAGCAGTAGAAAGTAATGAAATGGGATAATTATCCCGCCTTTCATCAAGCGAGAGTTCATGCCAGTTGTCATAACCTGCAAAGCAGAAATTGTTTTTTTTTCTTTCTGCACTTTATCGCTGAATGGAGGGGGAAGTGGGTGGTGAACAGAGGCACGAAAATCATTCTCTCTGGACTTTCCTTTTCAGAAGCAAGAGAATGGACTGTGGTTGGTGGAGGGAGAACAATCTGACACTCTCACATGCAGAAAGATCGTTGTAGCAACTGGAAAGATGCAATCACGACTCCTGCAGGTATGGTGCTATATAAATTCACGATCTTTCTGCAGCGACTCTAATGTATTGTTTTGACGTATGAAGACATTATTAGATGATAATTGCATGGAAAGAGGAGAAGTAGTCAATTGAGTACAACGGAGAAGATTGTATATAGGAATATATCATATTGAGGTGGAAGGAGAGCCGCAATGCACTCGAGTTGTTTACGATGTATGGTCACTCAAGGATACATTGGCCAATCATGAAGTCCTTCACTCAATCACGCTATATATCTTCGGTATTGCTCTCATGTAGGAGTCATCTACAGTATCTCGCGTAGTCGTGGTGGGAGACGGGGTCTCTTCCGCCGAAGCTGTTTCGTACTGCATGGAAAGAGGATTGAAAGTGGTTCATGTAATGAAGAAGGGAGAGTGCGCCCTGAGAAGTGACACTTCCAAGCATTCTCATTTCAATCACGCGATTCCAGATTGTTCCATGTCCAATATGTCTTCTTCCGTTTATCCTGAATACAATCGAATTTACCTTCTCATGACTGGAAGGGCACGAGACGCACTCTACACCAGACACACGTCTGCTACAGTACTCTCAGTGCACAACCATCCGAAGGGACGGGCAATTGTGAGACTGAGAACTGCCAAGGGACATATTGTGGAGGTGGAGATTGTTGCTGTAGTGTATAAAGGGGATCCGTCTCTTTCAGGAACGTTGCTCGTTCATCGCTGCCTGTGTGGGAAGGCAGTCAACATTGGTTGGAGTGATGCCAGATGATATGGAGATTGGCGATGACTACATCACTCCTGCCAGTTCATGCGCTCCTTTTCCCCTATAGTATTCTCCTACAGTATGACAACGTGTACTGTGTGGGTAGTGCGGCAGGAGATCACTTTCTTCGTTTCCTCATTGGAGGATGTCTACAGGTGAGTCCTTCCCCCTTCATCTACATTTTAATGTCACAATTGTACACTAGATATATCTAACCAATACATAATATCACCCCTTCTTCTCCCTTCAGGTGGCTCAACGAATTGTGTCAGAGTATAGAGGAAGGAAGAGTTGTGTGGGGAGATCAAAAGTCGCGGAGGTCATTTCTTCCTTTCCTCCTGACCATAACATTGTGATTCCAGATTGAGACACTTCCCAAATATAGCCAGAGTGTCCCCTGGATCAATTGAAAGACGTGGGAACAGGATCGACATACAAGTGTATGGAATATACGGCGTCACCCTGTAAGATGTCAACAATTGGAAGGAAACTACGAAGACAAGAAAGACACACAAAGTGTAAACGAAACACAAGCTTAGATAAAGGAATAGTATAGTGTTTCTATAACGGTAATTTTATGCGAGAAAGTTCATTTCTCATTCTTCCAATACCCTCGGAGCGGTTGTCTATCACATGAGAGAGACAAAAACGCAGTCCTCAAACGTTCAGCAATAAATTCAACTTGAAGTGAAATCCACTCGGGAAAAAAATGAAATAAATTCACGGATGTGAATGTGCCTGCAGGTGCAATTACGTATCTTGTGCCAGCTGTACGAAGTGCCCTCATAATTCTCTATAGTGCTTATGCTCTAATTCTATTATGTAAAATTACATATATGTAATTTTACATAATAGTCTTATGTACTTGCGCTACACTTCCTCCATGTTCAATTGATTCTTTGCTCCAAGATTCCGATTCAATTCCACTACAAGCTTCTTGCTGACACTGAAATGAACCAGAAAACAAAGCAAATCTAACACTTTGTAGAGAAATACATTTAGTCATTTACGCTTGTTCTTTGATTACTTGCACGGGTACACCAATTTGATATGAATTGTCAACTCTCGTGCCCTCCCAGTTACGAGACGATGAATTCTATTGTGTTCAGAATAGATGAAATAAGACATGTTAGACATGGAACTACCGAGTATAAAACAAATTGAGATTACAAATACGAATTTTCTCGTAAAGTCTGCACCCGCGAACTACACTATCCGAAGTTCTCCATATTTGTATGTTAAAATCACCACGCGTCATTCAAATCAATCAGCTTTCCGTGAAGGATCGCGAGCTGGGCGACGAAGAGAACTTTTTGTAATTACCGTACCGCTCATTTCCACTGTCATTGCCTGCATTATCGTACTTGTTGCAGCGTTACTGCGATGTCAGAACTTCTCTTCTATACATATTGTTAATACGCATACGAAAAAGATTCGTCTACCATTTTACCATCATCCACTCTAGTCGAGCATGCACATCGAATCCCTAAGAATGCACTAATTGTGCGATATTTGTATGTAGGTTGATCACAATCTTCCCCCTCTACATGAATAGCTTACTCTAGCCTATAGTATATAGTCTATAGTCGTTTGCAGAATGTGGTAGTGTTGTTTGCTCGCTTGTACAATTGAGCGGAGCTGTTTACCACTTTGAAGAAGTTCGACAGATCACTTCTATTCATGCGCGTACCGAAAAGTGATCGGGAGAGGCACTCGACTGCAAACGCCCAGGTTTTTTGAATTTACCTTGTAGTTTATGAATGGAGGTTGGAGGAGGAGCGTCATCCCCTCCCTCTCACTGAGGAGATTACAGGGAACCGGTTTCAAAGAGGTTCAGTAATGTTCGGCTATAAAACACTGCCGCGCCTCAACAGCAGTAACACACATTATATTATTCGATCCTCTACATTACGGGGACCATGTTTCACTATCCAACGCCCTCCCTCTCGAATGAATTATCGTCAGAAAAGTTTATTTACAAAGAAAATGACGGTCCTAAAAATTATATCCGCTATTTCCTTCACTAGCCGTTACCGCATTGTTAGATCTAGCCAAGACTACTTTTTCATTCCTGTCGAAGATCCATAAATTAATTATTACATCAGATCCATCCAGAATAATCATTGTTTTTCTTTCGCATTTTCAAAAGCGACGAACGTACGAATCTACATATCTATCCTATGAGATCCATGACTTTCCCTATCATGTGCTCATCTCGTGAATTCCCGCATATAAATCGTATTTTTCAAGTTCGATCCCTTCAACTGTCCAATTAGTTTTATTCGTCTTGTATTTCGAACAGTATCAAAGTTTAGATCTTCTTGCAGGAACAATCATGGCAAATGTTCTTGTGACTGGCGGCAATCGTGGCATTGGACTCGGGCTTGTTAAGGAGCTTCTAAAGAATCCAAAGGTTGGAACGCTATTCGCCACCACGAGGGATGTGTCAAAATCAAAGGCAAGTGATCTGCATAACCATATAGGTAATGTATTATGTAGCAGCATGCCACTTCGTGGCTCACAATTGGACGATGACGTCATAGCAAATAAACACGGTTTCGTATATTTTAGCCGCAGGATGTTCCATGCCTGGTCTAGGTTCTAATTGGTAAGGATATTTCTAGGACCTCACAAGCATAACTGATCCCCGTCTCAAGATCGTGAAAATGGACGCTGCCTGTGATGACTCCATTCTTAGCACTGTGAAGACGGTACGTCATTGTGTGAGCAACCAAAGATAGACATTTCTTCCATAACGCCGATCTCATTCGACTCAACTAGACTTCCCAAGCGATAAAAAGTATCATTTCGTCTAGTTTTCGCGGGCTGTTATCAATCTAAAAGGGTTCCTAAATCGGTAGTAAAGTGCATTTCTCAATCATCTATTATATAATTCCGCGGAGAGGCAAGCACTTGTCTCTCTCCGTTTGATAGAGAACCGCTGATTTTGAGATTTGACGAACGAAAATTCCCCCTTTTTACCGTTTTATTATGGAATCCCTACAGCCGTTTAAAGTTCGTAAAAATAGCGTTAACATGAGAAAACCACTAGTGGCGAGAAATACGACGAAATATTAGGTTGGCCGGAATTTAATGTCCGTATTTTTCCCATGTGCTGTAAAGCTGCGAAGACTGATTCTAAATATTTGTCACCTATACCATAGTGGACTAATAGTCTGCCCCCTACTTACCCTACTTGAGTCGCAACGTCACTCCTTCTGATGACGTCACAGCAGTCCATTGACCAACACTAGTTGAAAACGGGGAATGATTTCCGTGGCCGTAACTTCTCGGAAAATGGTGGGAAAATTAATATTAGGTATTCAATGGGGTCTCGGTGCCCACTACAACTTAGCGGTGTTAGAGCCTCCATCGACAACCCACCGGAAAGTTAGCCCAAAATGTCGATTTCCGCCGGTTTTGAAACTACAGCCACCAAACCTGGCAAGAATGTTGGTAAAAATTGGGGAATATTTTTGGTGAATTTGGAGATCTTCATTCACTGTCTGACACAAGATATATGCGAAAAACCGATTTTGGCATGAGCCAAAATGAACATATTTCGATTTTCTCGCCTAACTTTTCGGTAGATTGGCGATGAAGCATGTAAAATCACTAAATTATAGTATAGCCCTAGACCTATCTGTAGAATATCTAATTATAATTTTCACATCGTTTACCGCGAAGTTATGATTTTTCCCGGAAAATCTACATTTTTTGGTCAATCGACTGCTGTGACGTAATCAGAAGGAATGAAGTCACAGCTCAACTAGGGTAAGTAGAGGCAGACTATTAGTCCACTATGGTATAGCTGACAGATACTTGAAATCAGTCTTCGCAGCTTTACAGCACGTGGAAAAATTAGGACATTCAATTCCGGCCAACCTAATAACATGAAAATTAGAGAACATGTGGTGTATACATCCTTAGAAAATCAAATGTATTTCATGAACAATACAATTTATAAAGGACCAGAAAGGGCTATGAAATAAGTGTATTGCAGGTGAAGGAGCAGCTCAATGGGAAGGGTCTCGATCTGTTGATCAACAACTCTGGCGTTCTCCATCCCGTTCAAATGAATGGGCCTCTGGATCGGAAGTCTTAGCTTTGTGGTCAATGTATCTCACGTTCAATTAGGGTTTCTAAAACGGTAATTTTGTGCATTTATCAAGCGTCTAATCTCCCTCGGAGCGGTAAGTTATCGAACGCAGGGATTATCGATTCGGGGGAGATTGGACTAATTAAATGTTTTAGGACCAAAAATCTCATTATGATCTTTCGGAACCATTGAAGGCCGATTTCAGACGGCCGTTAACCAAATGACGCGTTCGCTGGCCATTGACCTGAAGGCCGATAACATCTACGTCACTTCAATTGATCCAGGATACGTCAAGACTGACATGGGCACCGACGATGCTCATATAACTGTAAGAAAATGCTTATTTCACTGCTTTCTTCCTTTTGCCATTTTGAAGACATAATGCAAATGATGATGTAATAGGGTTTGAAGAAACAACCAAGTGTGGAGTTAAAATCAAGAACTATGATTTGATAGGTCTACGAGTCGACTTCGAATTTGGCCAAGACAATCATGGCCGTGGGAAAGGAGCACAATGGCGGATTCTACGATTACAAGCTGCAGAAGCATGCGTTCTAGGATTCTCACTTGAATACGAATAAAGTCTTTTTTTAAAAAATTTTCTGAGTCAAGGATCCTGCCGCTAAATGCTAGGAACGTCGATTAAGAGTTACATCCTCACGTTCCAAACGTTTTCTCCAAGGGATCTTTGGTTCGCGGGCACCGCTATCAATTGCCGACTCACGGAGGGATGACGCCTTGGTTTGGCAGGAGCGTGGCGAACCGCGAACCCGGCCTAGTCGGAATTAGGGGCTCTAAAACGGTAAAGGATTTCATACTACCGCCTCATTTCCCTCAACGGTAGTGGAAGCGAATCACTACCGAATATTTTTCACTACCGTCCATTAATTCCAGCTGGCGAGACTCACGCACCCGGTAGTACCGGGTGAGGCGAGAAAGAATAAAGGAAAATGAGAGAGTACGTACTAGGGTTGTCAGTTTGACTACTTGTGCGAGAATTCGCACAATTCGACTACTTTCCCTTCGCACAGTCTGACTACGTAGTCAAGACTGTGCGCAGTCAATTGTGCGAGATTTGGCCGGTACAGTCATTGTGCGAGCTCGCACAGTCTCGCACAGTGGAATGAGTTCGTACACTGTGCGAGTTCGTACGTACTACGTACGGTCAGACGACCTCGCTGTCTCAGATGACTGACAAAAAATGAACACTAAAAATTGCGTCTGAACAGCCATAATGGTTCTCATATACGTCACGACAGGCGCTGTTGTCGACACGTGCATTATCCTAATTGCTCGAGCTCTGGCGTAACCTTTCACCAGCTCACAAAACAAGGACATTCCCTTTATGTTTTAGATTCCGCCATGTAAAATTTTCACAATATGCAATCGCGAGCTGCAGATGTTTAGATCACTGCTCTCATTCATCCATTTTCTCTCCAGAGTGACGATCAGTTCTTATTCCTATAAACAATACAATACAATACAATATTTATCTGTGTTAGAGCATACGCTCTGAGAATCAAGGGTTCAGTCGCATTTATTCTCTGTAGTAAGTCCTACCAACAAAATTGACAGGGTGTATGTTGATTCCTTGATCGAGACGTTCTTTATGCAGCCAAACTCCTCTTGGTTGGCTAGTCCCTTCTAGAGGAGGATTCCATTTCGAGACGAAGGGGGTGGGAGGAAGGAGGAGGCGATCGCTCGCGACGAAAGACTCAGAGTGTCCCTGTCCAGGGTGGTCGAAAAAGTGTAAAAATGGGCCAAGTTTGCGGATTTTTCCTGCAATGGGGAAACGACATATAATTCGAGTCTATGCTGTTTTGATGTGTGCCTGGGGTGGACTATGTTCATTAAAAAATTTCAGATTTTTGGACCTCTTACGGCAAAATGACAATGTATTAAAAACGCGTATGATATTCCTCCGAATCGTGGGGAAGCGGCCACTCGAGGTATAGCGTCGTCCTATTCAGCAAATATCAGTCATGTGGTCAAGTACTAAAAAAATTTCATGGAAATTCGATAACTTTGAGCAAAGTTTTTAGCAAAGTCACTACTTGCGCGAAGAATGAAAAGGAGATACTTGCGCGAATGGACACACTCCCTCTCATTTCTCTCTTAAGAAGCATTATTTTTCACCTCAAGGTAGGGCGGCACCAGGTGGCAAACTTTCGAATTAAATTCTGATTTTTTTTTCCTGGAAGTAGGTATCGGCAACCCAATAAACGTCGTATACTGATATGGTCTGAAAAAATTTCGCAATCGTTTTACAGACAATTTCGTCATTGAGATGGAGAAAGATGAATCGATCATAACTCGCTTCAAAATCATTGTAGAGGGCCGTCAAAGCACTCGTTCTGCAGCAAATTTTAAGCTGATCATATAACTCTCGCATGACCGTATCTATAACGGCAACTGAGATAACGGTGGACGGCCTCCAAAAATCGGCACTTTCACCAATTTAACAAAAAAAGCTCATCGCGAGATTCCAGGATATGAAGGCCGAAGGAATTCTACATAACATATATTTTTAATAAAAAAATAAAATACTATTTTTTGGGAAATTGCGGCCAAAGTTGTCCGATCACCCAAATTTTGCGAGCTGAACTGGTTTGTTCCAGCGAAACTTGCCGCTCTTCGGAGGCATAACTGTAAGACCCAGTTTTTCTTGCTCTACCCGATGTGGGGTGTTGACATTGCTGCATGCCACTTTGATCCCTGGGACTTCATTTTTTGGGAGAATTCTCCCACTACTCGGACAGTGGGAGAATTCTCCCACTTCTCGGACTTTGGGAGAATTCTCTCACGACTCTGACAGTGGCAGAATTCTCCCACGACTCGGACTGTGGGATAATTCTCCCACTACTCGGACTTTGGGAGAATTCTCCCACGACTCTGACAGTGGGAGAATTCTCCCACAGTCCGCAACGTGGGAGAATTATCCCACGACTAGGCCGTTGGGAGAATT